>JAUTXW010004472.1:600000-782488 GCA_030620095.1 Kuschelorhynchus macadamiae | reverse complement strand
GGCTAGCCTTTCGTTCAGTTACCGTATTGCTACTTAGTGGATTGATTTCAAACTGTGGGTCATAACTAATTGTTGTATAGAAATTAATTAGTAAAATTGCGGTATTAAATAAGGATTGTGGAACAAAATGACAGTCAAATATAATATTTGTGATCGTAAAAAAAAATACCTTCTCAGGTTGTAAATATCCTGACGTTTTAGTGACTCTAGATGCCAAAAAATACGTTTTATCAATTCCGTCGATCTGTTTGTCTGTTTGTGTGTCGGTTCGCTGCTTTGCTTAAAAACTACCTACCAAATTGAATTTAAATTTTAGTCAAAAATTATGCGTTATATGGGGAAGACCTATAATATTTTAGTTAAAATCTAATACGCCGGAACAAGATGGCGGTTTAGTGAAATTAAAAGAAAATATTACTAAAGTAACTGACCATCCAATTTACCTCAGATTTTGCACCAAAATCGAGTGTTATAAAGGACTGAACTGGTAACATTTTGGTATGAATCCAAAATAGCAAAACAAAATGGCGGCTTAATACAAAAATTACAAAATGAGTCTGAAAAAAAAGACAAAAACAAAATGACTGCCAAATGAAATTTAAGAAAAATTAACGTAAAAAATCTATTTAACTGTATTTAAATCTTGCAGAAATATTAAAGGTAATATAGGGATAATTTAGAACGAATTCAACATGACGTAACAAAATGGCGGTGTGTATCAATGTAAAAACTACTTGTTAAATTTATTCTAAATTATATCCAAAAAGGCATAGGTAGAAACTGCTAAAATATTGATAAGAATCCAATATGATGGATATATATATATATATATATATATATATATATATATATATATATATATACACACTTATATATAGACATATATATATATATATATATATATATATATATATATATATATATATATATATATATATATATATATATATATATATATATATATATATATATATATATATATATATATATATATATATATATATATATATATATATATATATATATATATATATATATATATATATATATATATATATATATATATATATATATATATATATATATATATATATATATATATATATATATATATATATATATATATATATATATATATATATATATATATATATATATATATATATATATATATATATATATATATATATATATATATATATATATATATTATATATATATATATATATATATATATATATATATATATATATATATATATATATATATATATATATATATATATATATATATATATATATATATATATATATATATATATATATATATATATATATATATATATATATATATATATATATATATATATATATATATATATATATATATATATATATATATATATATATATATATATATATATATATATATATATATATATATATATATATATATATATATATATATATATATATATATATATATATATATATATATATATATATATATATATATATATATATATATATATATATATATATATATATATATATATATATATATATATATATATATATATATATATATATATATATATATATATATATATATATATATATATATATATATATATATATATATATATATATATATATATATATATATATATATATATATATATATATATATATATATATATATATATATATATATATATATATATATATATATATATATATATATATATATATATATATATATATATATATATATATATATATATATATATATATATATATATATATATCTATATATGTGTGTATATATATATATATATATATATGTCTATATATAAGTGTGTATATATATATATATATATATATATATATCCATCATATTGGATTCTTATCAATATTTTAGCAGTTTCTACCTATGCCTTTTTGGATATAATTTAGAATAAATTTAACAAGTAGTTTTTACATTGATAAAAACAGCGTATTAATCTGAGGTAATAATTAAAATAATTTACGAATTTTCATTAGTAATTACTTTTAATTTGTTCGTATATTGTATTTTATATATATATATATATATATATATATATATATATATATATATATATATATATATATATATATATATATATATATATATATATATATATATATATATATATGTATACTGTGTTTATAAACACTTTTATTGGACGTCATTTTGTTCCATCATATTGGATTCTTATCAATATTTTCATGCGTGTTTTACAAAATGTCTATGTACTGAACTAAATTAGGTCACACTTTACTATTCCTAATAAAAGAAAAGATTAACGAGGGACGTTCCAGGCAAAGGAAACTTACCAATTTTTTTTATTTTAGGTAATAAGGAATGTTGTATGAATTATTTTCTTTTTTAAGGATTTTGAATTAAATCTAAAATGCAACCTAAAAAGCATATTATTTAATTTAAAGCACAATTTTGTTAAAATATTTAACATTATTTTATTAATTTTAATAGACATAAGGTTAACATCAAGCTTTCCTTTTGTTTCAAAGTAATTTTTTTTGGAATATAAAACATTCGTATTATGACGTTGATTGTACGATGAATGGAAAAAAGGAAATGCACAGTAGTAGTTAAAGTGCGGGACACGAAAGAAAACCGGGCGGAGTCAATCGGTTTAGGAAGGTCGGCCAAGAAATCTCTTTAAGCCAGTGGTGTCCCGTCGTTTTTTAAATAATATGGCACTCTTTTTGACTATACGCACTTCAGATAATGAAAAAATGTAACTATGCTTAATGCACCTTTATCTATATTTGTCTGTTTTCTTTCGTGTACCGCACTTCTATATCTCTTTTGTGTTGCAAAAACGGCGAACTTTCGAATTTTAAAATGATTTAATTTTGATTTTTCTTGATGGATTTACCTATAAATATATTTTTTCTTCCGTTCTGTCGTTAACGGTTCCCGGGCTACTGTCTACGTACACTATTATTGGACCACCCAGTATAGTGACACTCGATTTACAAGTCCAGATTTTACAAGGGCAGCCAGCATCAGATCCAGTGAACTAGATTTATCAAAATTTTAATTTATGCAGTTCGAGTTTGGGCTACTCGGGTATGCCAAAAGTGGCAGTCTGTCTCCGTTTGTCATATTACTTTATACAGGGACCGCCATTCTGAAGTACTATACAGGGCGTTTCCTAATTGCGTGCTGACATTAAAGGGGGTGTTTTTATATCTTAACTTTTGAGATACGGGATGGTAAAATTTAAAAAGAAAACATTTTTTTTCATCCCAATTCTGATGCTATTGTAGATAACTGCATGAAATTTGATACACGTTTTCTATGCATTAAGGAGCATACGGATTTACCCAGGTTAATTACATATGCAGGCCACTGGTAGAAATTTCAAAAATTGATTGTTAATAAAAAATGCCCTTTTATGCATAAAAGACGTGTATCAAATTTCACACAGTTATTTATCTATAACAGCATCATCAAATGTGAGTTCTGTAGTTTTTCAAATATTAATTGCAATATATAACAAAAAATTAATTATTTTGAAGCAGTTTATTGACAACTATTTATGAACAATTTTACAAAATATATGAAAAAAAACTAAGCCATTTTTGAGGTTAACGGCTGTGATTCAAATGGTTCGCTTCCTTCTAAATCGTTGTCTTCCTCTGAAAATGATGAGGTTTCGTCATCACTACTGGAAGATCCCAGTGTGATAACTAAATCATCAATAAACGTTTCAATTTTGCCATCTACTTCCCAGTATTTATCTTCAATAGAACGTTTGTTTAACATACGATTTCCAATTTTCAGCCGATATTGAGTCAATCGCTTCTAATGTTATTTTATTTAAATCTTTAATTGAAAGTTCACCGGTGTTGCGCTCTCGAATATATTTTTTTACTCCTGCCCATGCAAGTTCAATAGGGTTGAAATCGCACATGTATGGAGGTAAAGGTGTATGACCGAGGTTACGTAAAAGACCGTCAATTTTATACTTTTTTTCTCTAGGCTTGTTAGCTGATACTACTTCATATAATTGATATTTTCTCCATGTTGGATCACATACAAGATTGTTCGATTTAAGCCACGATATCATATGAGCTTCTGTAGAGTATTTAGATGGCACTTTATCTTCTACGTGAGAATGATAAGACGCATTATCTATTACCACGACTGATTTGAGAGGAATGTTAGGTAGAAGCTTCTCGAGCAACCACTTTTCAAAATTATCTCTATTCATCTGTCTATGATAGTCTCCAGTTGTTAGTCCCGAGCGAAAAACTAAAGCAGCACCTGGAACAAATCCGGCCTCTGAACCAGCATGAACTATAATAAAGCGACTACTAGAGCGGATTCCCTGAACAACACCTGTAACACTTTCACTTTGCCAGCATTTGTTCACTGTCATATCATTATGTACCCAGGTTTCATCTAGATACACAATATTGCGTCCTTCTTGCCTATATTGCCTTACAGTTGATAGATATTTCAGTGAAAAATATTTGGTCTCTCGATGAGCAATTTTCGTTTATTTTGGCACTTGCGCCAAACAAAACCATTTGATCGTAAAAGCCGATTTAAGGTTTTATACCCGTACGGAAAATCTATTTTGTTCTTTACAGAACGAAGTAGGGGTTTGCAGGTCGGAACGTTCTTCAAGTTTATATAAAAATCCTCTATTGTTCGTCGAATTACTTGAAAATCACCATGGTCAATTGTATGATAATCGGGATCTTTTTTTACCAGGAGATTTTAATGGTGAATTAGAACATGAGCGATCATTATGTTCTCTTTGAATTTTTCTTACACTACTTTCCGAAACACCAGTGTAAAATGCAGCGCGTTCTGTTCGATCTTGAATTGGAATAGTCAAACTATTATTTTCAGCTTCTCTAGTACAGGCCTCTAGAACGCTCGTAATAACTTCATGTGCACCGCTTCGAATTGTTTTTCCTCTTTTGCTCGCCATCGTTACTTCGAAATAATAATTCAAATTCAACGCAACGCATTTATATAGAAACGAAAACAAATGCTCGAGATGTATACGCCCCACTAGAACCTTCTAGCGGCAAGTGCATGGAGACTCTTGCACATCCCAATTACAAGTGGACCAGTGCGAAATTTACTAAACCCTCGATTTTTACTTTTTCGCTTGCTTAAGACTATGAACCTTTATTTTAAGGACCGCCCGGTTTTCTTTCGTGTCCCGCACTTTATACGGCTGGTCCAAAAATCCTCGTTCGAATTATATGAAGGTATTGCAAACCAACATAACCCTAGTAAGAGTTTAACTCTCATCTCTCATTTTCCTCGGTCTCGCGAGCCGTAACGACATTTTATCAGTTCATCTCTATACCACACTTAATTCTTGCTCAAATTTAAAATTAATCTGTTAGTAGTTTTCTGCTTAAATTTCTAAATATTTTATTAAGCCGCCATTTTTTTCTTAAATTCGTACCAAAATTTTACCAATTGATTCCTAGGAATAAATAAAATAGGAATAAATAGGTAGTTTTTTGTAATAACTTTTTTAACATTTCACTTGGTTGCCATTTTGTTTCGCTATATTTGATTTTTACCAAAATGTTACCAGACCATTCCCATATGACCCTTAATTTTTTGCTACAAATTGAAGAGAATCGGGTAAGTAGTTTTTTAGCTATGCCATGAAAATCAACACGCACCGACAGATCGACGCCGCGACGGAATCGAGAAGAAAACATGTTTTTCAGCAGGCACCCTGAAACGTAAAGATCTGAAAAAATCTCGGAGTGTGATTTTCTCAGACAACTTATTTACTATATAGAATATTTAAATGTATTTGTTAGTTACCTTTACTAGGGTCAGACAGCATTAAGAGGAGAGGTGGAAGCTATATTTGAAACTACGAAACTTGTTATTTTTTTATACGAAAAACTAGGTACGCTGCATATTTCTGAAATACTACTTAATACGCAAAGTGGCTCAGAAAGGTATGAGCCGAGAATATAATTTTAAATGGTACATCCTATATAATATTACATTTCGCTGTAGGCTGTAGTCTAAACGGCCTGACTTAGAGGAAAGTAGTTAGCACGTTTGACCGATCTAGATTACAAAATTTATCAAAATACTGTATATCTTTTATCATATCGTATACTAAAGGTTGTGGATATTCACAAATCATTTCTTTGCGAGCTTCTTCATAAATATTTTTAATAGCAATTATATTAGGGTAAATTTCCATCTTTTAAATCTTAAAATAAACAAAAATCAACTTCTTATAATAATCTTGTAACGACTAACCACCACAATAAATATATATATATATATATATATATATATATATATATATATATATATATATATATATATATTTGGGTGTAGTAGCAGTAAAATAATTTGTATTTAATAAAAACCCATAAATGATTATATATTTATAAAAAACCCACTTTTGATGGAACTTTTTAAACAAATACGGAAAATTAGACCTCGCTTACGTCATATTCTTTTTCGTAGACGGCAACTCTATGCGGATTTTCCGCAAGGAGCGATGCAACGTTTTCAACACGTTATTTAATATTTGTTTTTTCCATATCCAAATTATAATAATGAATGATAATAACACATTTATGGGCACAGAGCTTTAATTGAAAGAAGCTGCGGGCGAAACCGGAGAAAAAATTGCTGTTTTATCTATATACTCAAACCCATACCCAAGAAAAATAAAAACGTTTAGTATAACATATGGTTTAAGAACAGTGTTAATAAATATTCCCTCAGTGGACGAATTTATGTATATATATATATATATATATATATATATATATATATATATATACAGGATGTCTTAAATGCAAAGAAAATATAATAAAGTCTAATATGTAACTTTATTACTCCACTTTTTCTCTGGCGAAAGTTCCCCGTTGTTAATATTTCTGTAATATAAGTTTTTATCCTAGAAAAATATTGCAGAGTAATTAATAAAAATACATGGTAAATCGATTCAAGTAAACCCGTAAGTATTATAACATTATTAGTAAGACGTCTTTCCCAAAGTAGGCTTTGAAAAAAATTGAAAAAATCAACAGATATTTATTATGTGTCAAACTTAGTTTATTATCAGTTTATGACAAATCGAGTCATTTTACAACCAAGTTTTTAAAATGGAGTTCTCAAATGATGAAAAGACAGATATGATATTTGTTTATGCGAGGGCATTTCGTAATGCTACTAACGCGTTTCAAATATATCAAAATTTGTACCCAGAAAGAAGGATGCCCAATCGCAAAATATTTGCAAGATTAGAAAGAAGAATGCGAGAGCACGGATCCTTTAACAAACCTCAAAAGAGGATTTCCACTGTTACATTGGAAGGTGGAGAGGACGAGATAAACGTGCTAGGTATTTTTTTTTTACTTTAATTATACAGAGTAACTATAAGTATATCTGCCGGCGGAGTTGCGTATTTAAGGCAAAAATTCCGCCATTCTGCGGAATTTAGACACCTATAATAATATTTCCGCCCTTAAACCGAATTAATTTTCTAGAAGCGGCGGAAAGAATATGTATATATTTTTAAGACTTTCGCCTTAAGGAGGACTTTCTCATTTTTACTTTACTAACGAAGCTTGTATGAGGGATTTTTGGCGTACTTTTTAACTAATAATAAAAAAATAAAGAAATAGGAGTGGGAGTTGAGAGAAATATTAAACTTATAAGAAGATTTGGCGCTAAATATATTTGACAAATGAAAAATGAAAAATACAAAAAAATATAGGTACACATTTTAGGGGCGTTTGTAACTATATGGAACATTTTTAGCTTCATTAAATGTTTTGCTTCATAATAAAAAATTGTTTCATTAAAAATTATACCTACTTGTACATTGTAAAGGAAAGCGCAAATTTAAAATTAAAATCAACTGAGAGGTGGCCTTTTTTAGTTCATTTGTAAGAAAAGTATTGTTATCCTGAAAAAACTCGAGAGATCATTATGTTCACGTGTCTAGGTCCTCAAAATCCGAACATGTTTTGTATTTCTGTAGTTCTGTTGTTCCGTCTATCGGTTCTTTGATGGCACATATCAAAAACTTTTTAACATAAAATAATCAAATTCTGAGTATGGATAAGCCTTCTTATCACCTCGATACCCTAACTTTGGATCATTTGTTTGAAATATATACAGAATTTGCTTCTTGAAAAAATTAGGTTCATTTTTTTTGTTTTTCTTTTCTTGGGTTCCGTTGACGAATATTCATCAGAGAAATGTATCTTCTATTTTATTCTGTTTTTAGAATGCAACCTATTTATTTCTCTGTGTGCTGATTTGCAAAAGATATGAGTAATACAGACCTAATTAAAAACGGGATGTTTTTAACAAGAATGAATCAAGATATTCAGTTAGTGTAAAAATATTTCCTTTTTGTAGTAGTAATTAACGTTATATGGCCGGTATATGACTTCGTTTGTATTTCTAGTACTCTAATAACATCTAACGGGCTTTCATCTTATATTATTTTATTTAATACTGTCGTTATAATATTTTATTAATTAATAAAAACCTAATTCCCAGACGTTGTTTTATCTGTCAAAATGACGTTCGACTTTAAAAACCTAACGGATCCGGCGCGCCTGGTCGAGACAACGTTTTAGTGGTGTAATAAGCTATTTACCGGCCATAAAGAGTCTAGCTTTTTACTGGAAAGTAAGAATTAAAATTAATAAATTATGGTAGTGTTATTTTGAATATACCTGTACAATGCAATGACTGTTGCAATCTAAAATAACATATTATGATATTTTTTTGCGCACTATAAAATTGACTTTTAAATTACCATAATCAGTCTAATTTTGACATAAAAATACTTTCCTCTTGCGAGGAAAGTAAAACATGTATCAAACTTTCCATATACTTAATAATACAAACACTCCTCATAAAGTTATCCCTCCATTTTTTAATATTAATTTAGTTGTTATTATGTTAGGTACGACATTATGGATTAAAGTACTTGAAGAAGTAAGACAATTGAAGGTCGGTATTTAAAAAATAATGAAATTGATGGTGCTGGCCCAAACACGAAACTTTACATATAAAATATAAACCTTCTCATAGCTTACAAAAGGGGCCACAAAGATACTTTATTTGGCAACATCTTTAAAAATAAAACCAGAAAAAAAACTATTTTCCAATTTTCCCTATCTTAGAAACAATTGTTTTACTGTCCCGCTTTTCTCAAGCACCCCTAAATTTGAATTTTTACTTTAAATAGGCAACACCGCCGACGGGGATACGGTTCCTTAGTTAATTATAATGTGAATTTTTATTAAATACCTACTCTGCAACATATTTTAGGATATGTACATTACAAAAATGTTAACAGCGGGGAAGTTTCCTTAAGGGAAATAGAAAGAGAAACTGGTGTATCAAAAGATTCAGCAAAAAAAATACTACACCGCAATAGATTTAGGCATTATCACTGTAGAAAAGTGCAGCATTTAAGGCCAACTGACTACGCAAGGAGAAGGATATTTTGCCGTTGGCTTTTAAGGCGTCGAAGGCAAGACCCGACATTTGTAAAAAAATCTTATGGTCGGATGAAAGTAGATTTTGCAACAATGGATGGTTCAATCGTAATATACATTACCGGTGGACTCAAAGCAATTAACATTTCCACCATGAAACAGCTTTCCAGGAAAAGTTCGGTATCAATGTGTGGCTTGGGATTTTAGACAGAAAACTGGTGGGTCCATTCTTTTTTCAAGAAAATATGACTGGTTTTATTTACCTTGACTTTTTATCCACTTCTTTCCAAGATCTTCTAGATAACCTTCCATTAGATATTCTTCTTAATTTTAAATACTTCCAACAAGATGGTGCTCCCGCCCATCGAGACCGTCGATGTGTAAGATTTTTAAACAATTTTAAACCCAACAGATGGATTGGTAACAACGGGCCTATAAACTGGCCAGCGCGATCACCTGATATTACCCCAATGGATTTCTCCATATGGGGTATTATTAAAGACAAGGTGTATCGAACTACCCCACAGAATTTAGATGACTTGATTATAAGAATTCGACAGGCTTGTAACGAAATTAAACCTAGGATGTTAGAAAATATTCAAAAAAAGGTTATTGTAAATGCACAAATATGTTTACGAAATAATGGTGGTCATTTCCAACACATATAATAGTTTCCTTTATTTTCTTTAAATGTTTTAAAGTTTATGTTTAAATAAAAATTTGAATCGTTCCTGTTAATTTATTTGAAGATTTTAGAGTTTCCGTTTATTAAAACTGAATTTTGTAGTACTTTTGCTTTCACTATTTAACTATATTTTTCTTGTAAAAATGTCAAATATTTGAATTTAGAAAAAGTACAAGAAAAAAGACAGGACCGTACACAGGTAATTTTTTTATTTCCCGATGATGGATTTTCTGGATAGAAACGTAGTGAGCCATATCCGTGCAATACATGGTTGTATAGCAAATTCAATTTCCTTTCAAAACCGGAAACTAAAAATCTAGGTTCGTATTGAAAAAAATTAGGTTGATAGTGGTGGCCAGATTATGAAACTTCACAATCAAAATTTAAAGATACCGTGTTGTAGAGCGCAAAAAAATATAAAACTTTCCGATTTAAACTTTATCTCTAAAATTAACAGTTTTTGAAATATTCCACTAAATTGATTTAGGCGTTATTTACACATCACACTGTATCACATAAACTAACAGGATTTTGGCAACACGGTAAAAAGATCTTAAATGAGTATTAAAAAAGACAACTTTTCTCTAATTTAACCGAACTCGTAGAACTTACCGTTTCGAAGATAGCAATGGTGGCACACGCTATTTAAGACATCCTGTATATATATATATATATATATATATATATATATATATATATATATATATATATATATTTTTTTTTAAATTTATGAGTCATACTTCAGTGTTCGATATATATATATATATATATATATATATATATATATATATATATATATATATATATATATATAAGTTCTATACAGTTTAGATACAACGACGTATAATTTTGCGTCGAGTGCTATTTAAAAGATTTTGTTAAATTTGTTTCTGCCGATTTAATGTCATTATTTTTCTGTATTATGTAATAGAAGATAAAAAGTTTCATTAAGTTATAGCACTTGGGTTCCATGACCCCTCTGTCAATCCTCCCTAGAAACATCGCTCTACTTACCCCGGTTACTAGCTTGGAGGAAAACTTCCCCTAAGCTGATGAGCTAACAGAATAAATGTAAAAATCTCGCCTACGTGTTGCACTACTAAGCTGTCGGATTCCTGTAAAAACAACTGTTTTCAAAACAACTTACGCAGTATACTAGTATTGCGTCAGTCTTTTATCATCGCGTCGATCTGCCGTCTGCTCGCTGCATAACTAAACTATTTTCCCGAAAAACTTTAAATATTGCTCAAAAATCAAGGTTCGTATAGGTATGAACTGCCAATTTGTAGGTAAAATCAATATAGCAAAACAATTTTTGCAAAAATACTTATCATTATAACGTGCCCTATATATATCAGAATAAAAGTAATTTAATTATAATATATAAAGTGGAGATGGATAATACGAATTAACATTTAATTTGTCTTTATGCCATTTATTTAGAATATTTTTGAAGAAAAATACATTATACTACTAACTAAATAATATTAAATTTTTAGCCCAAACTCGTCGGCACTGAAAATCCATTACTGTGCGGTATTCTTTCCAATGTATATTTGCTTTTAAATAATTTGGAAAAATATTTTGATACAGGCTATGTAAAAAATAGGCAATTTCCTTTACCCGGAACTTCCCTCGTTATGATTTTTTTCCATTTGTTAGGAATAGTGTCTTGTGAACCCAATTTAGTTCAGTACAGAGTCACAGTATATATATGTTATATATACTGTTTTTTCAAACATTTTTATTAAGAGCCATTTTGTTTCATCGTATTGGATTATTACCAATTTTTTAC
This sequence comes from Kuschelorhynchus macadamiae, assembly GCA_030620095.1. NCBI lineage: Eukaryota > Metazoa > Arthropoda > Insecta > Coleoptera > Curculionidae > Kuschelorhynchus > Kuschelorhynchus macadamiae. The sequence continues at coordinate 770,481 of JAUTXW010004472.1, read as the reverse complement.
CAGTTTTTTTCTACCTATGCCACTCTTGAGTTTTGGGCATAATTGAAAATAAATTCAATGAGCGGTTTTTCCAATGACACACCGCCATTTTGTTACGTTATGTTGAATTCGTAGCAGTTTTTCACATTTAATTTTTCTGCAAAATTTAGGGTCAATTGAACAAGATTTTTTTATGTTGATTTATTAAAAATTTTATTTGGCCGCCATTTTGTTTCGCCATCTTAAATTCACCACAACTTTACCTGTTTATCTCTATATCACACTTAATTCTGGCACAAAAATTGTAATGAATTTAATAAGTAGTATTTTCAGGCTGATTTTTTAAATATTATGTTAGGCCGCTCTTTGGCTTTGCTATCTTGGATTCATATCAAAATGTTACCAGTTCATTCCTATGTAATACTTGATTTTTGTGCAAAATTTGAGTTAAATTCAATAATTAGTCTTTTAGTAACGTTGTTCCACTATATTGGATTTTTACCAAAATATTAGCAGGTCATCCCCAAATGACCGACCTTTAATTTTTGACTGAAATTTGAAGTCAAACTGTAAGCAGTTCTTAAACTATGCCGCGAACTGGCGATAGACGGACCGACGGAATAATTGATAAAACATATATTTTGATTCCAACATAATTCTTGATTATTTTGCAAAATTTGAGATAAATTGGATAACCAGTTTTTTATTAATAATTTTTTTTTAAATTTCACTAGGCCGCCATTTTGTTTCGCTGTATTGGATTTTTACTAAAATATTGCCACATCATCCCCGTATGTCCTTTAATTTTTGATGAAAAATTGAAGTCAATCAGGTAAAACATTTTTTGGCATCTAGGCATGCTAAAACGTGAAGATATGTAAAACCTGAGAGGGTGATTTTCTTTACGATTACGAACATTTTGTTTGGCCGCCATTTTGTTCGGCCATCTTGAATTAATAGCACAATTTTACTACTTGACACCTATACCACAATTAGTTATGGCACCCAATTTGAAATCAATCCATTAAGTAGTTTTTTCAGACTGAATTTTTATATATTTTATTAAACCGCCGTTTTGTTTCGCCATCTTGGATTCATACCAAATTTTTACCAGTCGATTCAAACATAATACTGTGATGTTTATGCAAAATTTGCGATAAATTAGATTAGTAGTTTTTTAATAATAATTTTTTTAACATTTCACTAGGCCGCCGTTTTGTTTCGCCACATAGGATTTTTACCAAAATATTACCAGTTCATCCTCATACGACCCTTAACTTTTGATCAAAATTTGTCAATGAGGTAAGTAGTCTTTAAGGTATGCCGCTAACTGACAGACAAACAGACAGACCGACAGACGGACCGTCAGAATTGATAAAACTTGTTTTTTGGCATCTAGGGACCCTGAAATGTGAAGACCTGAAAAAGTCTGGGAAGGTAATTTTTTCACGATTACAATACTTCCCTTTTAGGAGGAAAGTAATAAAAAGTCTTAAGTCAATCAAACCACTTTAAATACTTTTTTCAAAAAATTAAAACCGGTTAGTTTTAGAGTAAAATATATATTTTCATGTTTTAAGGACATATTTTTTTCATTACCTATTTTTCTTTTGTTACTTACCGTCGTAAAAGTTTTTGAGTATAAAACAATAGTTATTTCTAATAAACAAGATAATTTCAGGATCCCTATTTACTGACTTATAATCACATTACTTATTTAGTTAAAAATGTGTAATTCAATCCCTTTGACATATAACGTAATTTTTTAAGTTAGCAGAGGGCTAATTTATATAATTATTTGCAGTAAATGCTGATAATTTGATTTACAAACATAGATTTAATTAACAAAATGTATTACATGATTTTTAGAAAAAGCTAATATTAAATTGTGAAAATTGCAGATCTTTTAACTAATCTACTAGATATCAAAAATCGTTTTTAGTGTTATTTATACTTATACAAGATCATTTAGAGCATCCATAAAACTGCAAAGATTCTGAGCAGCAAACATTTTATATCCACCAATAAAAGATTTCCATTTGCCAAGAAAATAAAAGTTTGTTCCAATATATTATTTCGAAACAGGCATTTATCAGCACAAGGCGACGATTTTCACAAAGATTTATAGAGTCCACTTATCCGCATCCGGTACATGGACAAGATACGGCAGTCCAGGAGATACTTTAACACATTTCCCGCAAATTTTAGTTGTATTTTTCTTATACTTTCCCATATCTCCACACAATTTCACGAGTTATTGGAAAATTCTTCCGTTATTACCTTGGAGACGGGTGTGAGTAATGGCCAACGATGTTTTGTGCTTTCTACCATTTGATATGCGGTTGAAAGAGGAGCAGAATTTTAATATATCTTGTAAATAAAACTGTTGTCCTGCTGGCTTAAAACTGTTAATGTTTTTAGATTAGGTTAATATTTACTTACACTCTTACACTCTTTTCTGCATATTTATTTATTAGTTACTAATTGATACATTAAAATATGTATCTAAATATTTTTTATCAGGTTAGCATGAAGCATGCAGCAAAGTTATTAATTCTAACGACATACCTTCCGGGTGGGAGTGCACATAGGGTGACCATTGTGCCAACCATTCTCATTGAGCGATTTGTGCCTATTACACCAGTCCGCCGTACGTGTCATAGGCTCTTGTATTTATATTTTTTGTTCTAATAAAGGAAATATATTATTGAGTAGCATATTAATGTTTTTTTTCAGGGTTTTAGTCATATTTGGATTATATAATATGCTAAAACGTAATATCGTTTTGGTGCACCCCCCCCCCCCAAGCGTAATTTCTGGCTGCGCCACTAGTGATGGCATTATTTATTGTAAGTTTTGGGTGTGTTTAATAAATGTAAAAATTGCACATTTTGAGTGTTAAATATATCCAGCACCAGATTTGTATAATTTAATGAGAACTTTTGCAAATTCTTATTTTACTGTTTCAAAGAAGTATGAAAAACGATAGGTTATATTGATATGGCGGTTTTATTATTCAGGGAAATAGGAAGTCAGAAATCTTAAGAAAAATGTGTATCCTCAAGTAAACAAAATATTTTATAAAAAAATAAAACCCACTTCAAAGAAATCGGTGAATTTCCTTTACCCGGAACTTCTCTCGTTTCCATTTGCTAGGAATAGAGAAGTGTGACCCAATTTCTTTCAGTACACAAGATATATGTGTTACATATAATGTCTTTATTTTTATTGGGCGCCATTTTGTTCCATCGGATTCCTACCAATATTTTACCATTTTCTTCGTTCCTATGCCACACTTGACTTTTGGGAATAATTTAAAATAAATTCAATAAGTAGTTTTTACATTTACACATACCGCCATTTTGATCAACAATTAGTTATGGTACACAATTTGAAATCGATCCATTAAATTTTTCTTAGGCTGAAATTTTAAATATTTTATTATACCGCCATTTTGTTTCGCCATCTTGGAATCGTAACAAAATTTTATCAGTTGCTTCCAACATAATACTTGATGTTTATGCACAATTTGAAATAAATTGGATAAGTAGTATTTTCATAATAATTTGTTTAACATTTCACTAGGCCGCCATTTTGTTTTATATTCTGGATTTTTACCGAAATATTACCAAATAATCCCCATATGTTAATTTTTGGTCAAAATTTGAAGTCAATCGGGTTAGTTTTTAACAAACGGGCCGACGGGATTGATATAAGATATTTTTTGGCACCTAGGGACGCTAAAACGTGAAGATAGGTAAAACCTCAGAGGGTAATTTTTTCACGATTACGCATTTTATTTGGGTGCCATTTTGTTCGGCCATCTTGAATTAGTACCACTATTTTACTAGTTGATCCCTATACCACAATTAGTTATGTCACAAATTTGAAATCAAAGCATTAGGCAGTTTTTTCAGGTTGAGTTTTTAAATATTTTATTAATCATAAATTTTCTTCCGCCATCTTGGATTTCTGCCAAAATGTTATCAGTTGATTCCAACATGATACTTGATGTTTTTACAAAATTTGAGATAAATTGGTTGAGCAATTTTTTAATAATATTTTTTTAACATTTCCCTATGCCGCTATTTTGTTTCGCCATATTTACCACCAACGTGAAGATCTGAAAAAATATCGGAAAGTGATTTTTAATTACTTAATCACAGATAGACATTTATGTATTGAGTTACTTGAAGCTAATACTAAGAGTATAATATAAATGTCTATTTACTGTCTATTATTTTGACAACGACTTCACAAAGTCAAAATTTGAAAAAATACAATTTTTTCAAATCAAATTTGAAGTAGGTTTTATTTTTTTATACAAATTTGGATTTCAACCTTTTTAGCTCTATTTATTCAAAGTTTGATTGCAAAGATCATCTTCGAGTTTTCGAGGCCTAATCCTACGTTAAAGTTTTTTACGTTTCTAATAAAAGAAACATAGACAAAAAAACGGTACTACTATTATATAAAAAACGCCATCTATATATATTTATAGAAAATTGGCAATAAACATTATCAAAAATTGAAAATATTAATAAAATTTATATTGGATATTTTTATAATACCCTCTTTTCCACTTAGTCCCCCTTCTATTAATTCCATACGCTTCATTCATTGACACAAGAAATGTTTTGTGCCAAGAATACAGATATAGTTTTTATTCCATTTCCGAATTCTGCTTGGAATTCTCGACACTTTTCATTTGAAGCAATTTCTTCGAAAGTTAACAGTTTTTGAAGAAATCATGGTCTAATATCGAAACTTTAATGAATTAGCTATTGAAATACCTACACACGAAACCTTACCTGACAGTATCAATATTGTCAGCTTCGTTGATTTCCAAAAATGAATAATTTAACTGATGCCCAACAAAAATATGAATGAAACTGAGTCATGGGGACAAAATGAGAACGCAACAAGATGTTTGTAACAGTTTTAATGACAAATATCCCAATAGAAATTTATTACCTATACACATTTCGCGAAACCCCAATATATATATATATATATATATATATATATATATATATATACTGTAGCGAAACTAGAAACGTAAAAGATGCTGCAGACCTCTGGCAGACCAAAAAGCGCAACAGTTGGTGATAAGGCCCCTAGATGTTTTACTGAGTTAACCATACATACTAGGAAAAGAAAACAACCGTTCGCACATGTTCGTAGACCGCCTTCTAAAAACCGAAAATTTTCATCCGTCCAATAACTCTAATGCAAAAACTCTCTGAGGATGAACGCTGCAACGTCAATCCAAATTTTGTTCACCAAATAATTTTCCCTGACGAATCAATATTTTTTCAAATGGAAAGTTAATAAACATAATTATCGATATAAGGCCCAGCAAAATCCTCATTGGATACGCAAAAGTCTTAACCAATATCCCCAAAAAGTAAATGTTTGTGCCAGTATAGTCTAGCAAGTCTTTTGAGAAATAAAAATATCCCAGCTGTTCCAAATAATCATAAGTAACTGTTGTCACTTTTTTACCGGTTGTATTGAATATTTGAGCGGTATTTTTCAAGTGATAATCAAGAGCCAAATGATGAAATTTGATTTTATCAGGATCGAGCCCCGCCGCATTATGCGCAAATATTTGGATGTTGTGTTTTTGGAAGATCTGTCGCCCCTCGATTACTTCTTAAGCCACCTTAAGAATGTAGTTTTCAGATCTAAGCCAAATGACCTCGATGCTTTAAAACTAAGGACAGAAAGAGAATGCCGAAAAATCGGGGAAACTGATATCCTTCTAAATGTTTGGAATGTTTTTTTACAGTATTTGGCCTATTGTCAGGAAGTAAATGGACAGCATTTTAAACATCTTATTGTAGTGTACTGTATTATTTATTCTTGTACTAAATATCCAATCCTCTATCACCATCTGTTGCGCTTTTTAGTCTGCCAGAGTATATTACAGTAGATCTTGCTAATGGATTTCTATTAGGATATTTGTCCTTAAAAATGTTACAAAAATCTTGCTGTCTTTGAATTCTATTCTCATAACCCAGTACTGGGTTTCAATTAAATCAAAGGTTAAATGATCCAGCTGTGCATGTAAATCAAACTGACATTGTAAGGTAGGCTTTCGTGTGCAAGTATTTTAATAGTTGATACATTCAAACATCGATATTAAACGATGTGTTTACAAACAGTTAGCCTTCGAAAAACTTATCTCCAATGAAAAGCATCAAGAATTCTAAGCAGAATTCGAAAATGCAAAAATGGTGCCTTCAACGTTTAATGTCCGAGAAAGTAAAATACTTTTATTTTGAGAAAAATCTAGTATTAATAATAATAAACCAAATTATTATTTTTAATACTCTAAGGGCGTTATTTTTCTATATTAAGGTCCTAGGGCGTTATTTCTTATTTAACTGACTTTGACATAATGTCATTATTTGTCAATAATAAACTAACAAAAATCTTTTTTGGATTTTTCGCAACTGAATAAAAATATTTAACTTTAAATTAATTGCTTCAATTAATTTAAAGTTAAACATTTTTATTCAGTTGTGAAAAAGACAAAAAAGATTATTTTTTGTCAATCTAAACGCAACAAATAATCTGAAAACATTTAAAAACAATAAACTAGTCTGACATTTATGTTATAAATGTCACCATTAAATCAGGCATAATTTCAGGCCTAAATATACAAATTTACATTTAAATCAAGTGAGCAGTAACTAAGAGATATTTCGAGTGTTCCACATTGCTGTTACACACACACACACACACACACACACACACACACACATATATATATATATATATATATATATATATATATATATATATATATATATATATATATATAGGAGTCTAGTTCCAAAGTGTGCAATCTCCAAGTTTTGATAAAAATGAGATAGATGTCGCTTCTGGTGTAATTTGTGGCGCTAGATTCAAAAATAAAATTATTTTGCGTCAAAACGGTCATTCTCCAGCATAAAATTAGGGTTAAAATTTGAGATTAGTTCCAAACTATACAATCTCCTTCCATTTTTTAGTTTCAAATTGTACAAACTCTTCGGTCATCAATGAAAGCAAAACATACAATCTCCAATGTATTTTAAGGCAATATCCAAAGTTAATATTCAAAGATATACTTCATTCTAAAATATTGTCAGAATATTCCGATGAAGCGAAAAAGGCCAAAAAATTCGAGACATAGCGAAAAAAAATTCCAAGCGCATTTTTATATCGTTAGTCAACAGAAAAGACTTGTGCCAATTTGCAAACAGTCTTTTATGAATATTTTGGGAATAACACGAAGAAGGATTGACACAGTGACTAAAAATCATTTTCGAACGTTATTACCAGCGAAGGAAAATCGTGATAGGCTATCGGAAAAATATGAAGCCCGTAGAAAATCGAATATGGAATTTATTAATAAGTTTAAGGTGATAGAAAGTCACTATTGCAGGGAGCAAAGTGAAAGGATGTACCTAGACTCTTCCTTAAATATTGATAAAATGTGGGCTATGTACCAAAATGAAAACAAAGAACTATTAGTTAAACATAGTTATTTTAGGTATATTTTCAATACCTCTTATAACTTGGGTTTCGGAAATCCGCGCACTGACGTATGTTCAACATGTTTACAGTTGACAGAGAAGATAAAGAGTTGTAATGACGAGAATGTTAAAAAAGACTTGCTTGGCGAGAAAAAAGTGCATAAAATGCGGGCTGAAGCGTACTTCCAGCTCTTGAGAGAAGCAGAGGATGACGTTGTGATTTTTTCATTCGACTGCCAAAAAAATCAGGTTTTGCCTAAGGTGCATGATCAACAAACCTATTATTCTAGGCAGCTGTATATCTATAACTTTACAGTGGTGCGAGGCACTTCAAGAACCCAACTGAATCCGTCAACAGTTACTTGTTTCTGTTGGACTGAGAATGAATTTAACAAAGGATCAAACGAGATTACTTCCTGCATCTATCACCTTCTGGACACTTCTGACTTTACGGGTATCCACACTGTTAGGCTTATGTGTGATGGGTGCGGGGGGCAAAATAAGAATACCACCCTGATATCAATGTGCTGTAATTGGCTTTCCAAACAAAATGTAATAGATAAAATTGAGGTTATTTTTCCTGTCAGGGGTCATTCATTTGTTCCCCCTGACCGGGTTTTTGGTCATATAGAAAAGGAGATTCGTCAGAAGGAAATTATTCTAGAACCAGAGGAATATCTGAACCTATTTTCACGATATGGAACCGTTTTAAAAGTTGGCGATGATGTTCAAATTAAATATTGGAAGAATGAAGGGAGTAACTTCATAAAAACACCTGGCCAGTGGCACTTCGCATTTTCAAAAATGAAAAGAATGGTGATTACCAAAAATTCAAAAGGGATAGCTGTAGTCCGAGGTGAAGGTGCTTGTCGCTCAGACTTAGGAATGGGGAAATCAATAACAAAAAAAGGAAAAGCCATTCCTGCTATGAATCCAACCATAATCGCCAAGACTAACACGGTAAATTCCAACAAGAAGTTAGATGTAAACAACCTTCTGCGCTCTCACTATGGGGAAGACTGGAAAAATAATCTCAAATTGAAATTTTATAAGTTTGTGCTGGAAGGGGAAAGTCAAGAAGAAGGAACTGCTAAAGAAATGCCTTTAGTTTGCGAGCCAATAGAAGAAGAATGCAGCCTAAATATTTAATTTTTTTTTATAAAAACATTTTATTTATTTCCTATGTTTTATTAATAATTTTAAAAAACTAGAACCACGACTTATGTTTCAATTAAAATTTAAATAAAAGCATACAGAAAAGATAAAGACGTTGACTTATTTCCAAAATGAACAATCTCCATCAATGAGTTCCATAAAGTACAATCTCCATCTTTTTTTTTCTCAATACCGCCACAAAAATAACTTTTTTTTTCTACAAATTCACAAACTAATACTAAATACTTACCTTAACTGATTGAAACAGCCAAAAAAAAAATTATGGTAGTGCACTAAAGTTATACGTTTTTTTCGTTTTGTCATTTTTTTATAAAACTGGAGTTTGTACACTTTGGAATTAGCCCCCACATATATATATATATATATATATATATATATATATATATATATATATATATATATATATATATATATATATATATATATATATATATATATATATATATATATATATATATATATATATATATATTTGTACACTTTGGAATTAGCCCCCACATATATATATATATATATATATATATATATATATATATATATATATATATATATATATATATATATATATATATGTATATATATATATATATATATATATATATATATATATATATATATATATATATATGAATCGGTTATTTTAGAAACCCCGCATGTCCATATTTCAACCATTATGAGATTATATCGACAATATACACTTAGAGACAAGATCTAAATTTTTTGAAAAAACCACACAAGTCTTTTAGATAATGTGTAATATTTAAGAAGGTAAAATATCCGTTTATTTTAGAAATCCTACAAGTCCAGGACATGTGGGGTTTTTAAAATAAACGTCAATGAGTCAGTTGTTTTAAGAATGTCGTCGGATGAAGAAGTTATTAATATAAATGTGCCGAAAAACACAAAAAGGCTTAAAACAAGTAGAGTATATGTACGAGGCAATACAGAAAGCTAGAGTAAAAGGCAAAGGATATATATATATATATATATATATATATATATATATATATAAGTATAATAAAATATAAAGGAAACATTGCTGAATCCAGAAAAAAAGCGGTGCTTTTGAACGTTTTCGTTTATTTTCTAGATGTAAAAAAAATGATTTTTGAAAGTCTCGGAAGGCAATCGAAATGATGTTTTTAGAAAATTTCAAGAATTTGAAACAAAAAATACAAAATGCTTACTTACAGGGTTTAATTGAAGTATTGCATTTTATTCAGTTCGGGCAAATTTGATGTTTGCAAAAATACATTTATAAGTTTACACGGCGTTACTGCAGATCGAGAAGACACGCAAAACCTGGTGATCATTACTTTGAGTTCGAAAGGAACCTTTTTTATTTGTCTGATAGATATAGAAAAGAATATCATAAAAGATTGCAAATCGTGGTGGCCAAGATACTACATAAAAACTCCTTATCGACTGATTCATATGAAAGAGGTGTACTCGAAGCTCAAAAAAATGTCTTTTAACATACCTAAATGTATGCAATTCTCTCACATAGAAGACAGAAGTGAATATATTGATTGTATTACAAATTACGATTTCGAAATTTGACACCTCTACAGTGTTTCAAGGTTTTCCAGATGTTCCCGCGTATCCAGAAGTAAAAGTACCCACACCACGGTCCTGGAATAATATTTCTTGACTTTGTTTGGTTCTTAAGCTTAGTTTTTTCGAATTTTACGGTGTAGAAAATGTTTTTTTTGTTCCTAATAAATTTTTATATTACTGTATTTTCCATTTTCTTATGAAAATTATTTATGTATTTTAAAAACACTACAAGGCCAGAAGTTTTTTCTTATCAAATGTTTTAAAATATTTCGCATTTGTCAAAATTATGTGTATTTTAGTTAAATTTTAAAGGAGAATTAACAATTTTTTATAAAGAAAATCTGATCTCTCTAAAAACGGTTTTTATGATTTTTCTCAAAACTTGGTCAGGAGGACATGTGAGATTTCTAAATGAACCGATTCATATATATATATAAATATATATATATATATATATATATATATATGTATATATATATATATATATATATATATATATATATATATATATATATATATATATATATATATATATATATATATATATATATATTACGTAGACGAATTTTTCAATCACTACCAATAAGAACTTATTTTGATTTTGAGACTGTTTTATATTGTTCTCTGTTGTATATTGAACTTGATAACTTGTAATTTTAATTTCGGTATTATTTACGACTGTTTATATATATATATATATATATATATATATATATATATATATATATATATATATATATATATATATATATATATATATATATATATATATATATATATATATATATATATATATATATATATATATATATATATATATATATATATATATATATATATATATATATATATATATATATATATATATATATATATATATATATAAATTAAAAATATATAATAGAAATGAACGACCGCTAAAGCACATTGAAATTTGGCCAACTATAATACCTAATACCGGTAACTTCAAAAACTTTCTGTGAATATTTTGCTAACAATGTGGTGTGTGTGGTTTATCTAAAACTAATTTCTAATTCTCTTAGTCTTAGTTTAGTAGCTTTATTGACGTAATATCCCAATACACTACAAAATTGCTTTTAGGGGAATTCCATCTCTATGAATGAAGATAAAATCAGAGAAGAGCATCCGGTTGCTCTTCTTGGGTATAATATTACCATTTAGTTCGGTAGCTAATAGTAATATGTACATATAAACGCTGTGATTGTGTTAACTTTTACTTTCTTGGATAAAAGAAAAGATTAGTTAGGAGGAAATTTCCAGTAAAATTCCTTCGGTTTTACCCAATTTAATACCAGTCGGAAGTTACCTGATCCAATTTTTGAAATTAATGTTTTTTTTCTCACACATCAGCATCATTGCGCATTTTTTAGACAAGTACATACAAAATGTTTCCTTTCGTTTGTTCACAATTGGAGATTATTTAAAACTTTATATAATGAACTTTTTTATTGTTGGTAACAAACAAACAAAAGTATGCTTTATTGCCGCAGAAAAATTTTACAATTTTATGGACAAAGCAAAATATACCTAAAATAAGACATATCAAAACATTAATCGAAAAGAATTTCGATAGGTCAATGCTTTTTAAAAATGTAAATTATCAATTTACCAAATCGTAAAACACACGTTAGAATATAACATAACATTGCCGCAAAACAGTTAATGAATCCTAATAACCTTATAAAAGTAAACAAACACACATGTACGAGGTGAATAATTTCGATGACATTGAAATCAAAATTGCAACTATGCGACCTTAAACTCTATGTTATTATAGTTATACAAATAATTGTGATGTTAAACAGAAGGTATAATGTGTGTAGTGTAGAAAGTAGTATACAAAAAAGAATTAAATTTTGTTTTTAATCCAATACCTAACAAAAATAATTAAGTTTAAAGTGAATGTTCGACAGTTCTTTTCTCTATATGATGATTTTCAAAATTCTATGTTACGAGTTATGACATGACTCACAAAACATTTAAGTAAACAAGCGAATTTAGTGACAATTTAAAGAGACTTACTCGCTGTAAAAATCATTAACGCTGTAAAATGAGGTATGCTTTGGTGTTTTTTCGAAATTGTGCAAGCATAGGGATAGATTTTAAATGTACTGGCAGATTGTTGTAAAGTTTTATGGCGTTGTAAATAATTGATTTTTTTATTAATTCTGAGGAAGGAATGGGAAGATATATATCATGCCTAGAGTTTCTGGTAGGGTATACATGTTGTGGCCTTTCTGGGAGGGTGTTTATATGTTTTCTCATCAAACATACCGTTTCCAAAATAAATAATGCAGGAAGTGTTAATATTTCATGTTTTTTGAAATAGTATTGGCAGTGAGCTCTATTATTTAGACCAAACAAATAACGAATGGCTCTCTTTTGAAGCATAAAAATACTACGAAATTGCTCGGTGGTACAGCAGCCCCAAAAGGGAAGGCCATAGCGGAGGTGGGATTCAAATAAAGAGAAATAAGTAAGTCTGGCAGAAGGAACGTCTAGTTCTTTTGAAACTGATCGAATGGCGAAGCAGGCGGTAGAAAGTTTTTTAGTTAAGGTGTCAATATGATTAGACCATTTTAGGTTGTTATTCACAGTCAGAGTCACTGATAATGAACGAACAACTGATTACGAAATTTAATAATATCGTGTAATAAAAGATTTTTGATACCAAAAATTATTTTCTTTGAATGTATATTAGGCTATTTACCAGATTAATGTTGGTAGTTTAACAGAGGTAGATGACTCGTCTGGTCGATTGTTTCGGCGATATGCAGGAAGACCACCCAAGTAGAGCGCGTATTCGCGACATCCACGGTAAATTATATCATTATTAGGCAAAGTCCGAAGCGTTTAGTAAATGCCGTTTCAGGCAAGTAAATTTGCTGCTTCGAAAATAGCGATTTTAAAAAACTTGTTGGCCCCAGACTTGGTCAAAGTCATGATTGTAATACTCTTAATTTGGAAATATAAATAATATACAACCATCGCCTCTCAAATTCATTACGTAATTCCTTATATGTTAAATTATTCAATAAACTTCACAACAGCGTAAAACTCTTAAACTATAATCGTCTCAAATATCGAATTAAATCAGTTTTAATATGTTTTTATTCTGTGGAAGATAATTATAATGATCACTCCTTTTTTTTTTTTCGTTTACCTAAAGGTGATTTATATTATTATGTGTATATGTAATATTTTATTTTGTTTTTTCTATTAGTTCGCTTCTTTTTATCTATTTTTATTAATTGTGCTGAACCCTTTTTATGCCTTTCATCAGACATTTTTATTTATAAAAAACAAAAGTATTAACGTCCATAGATACATAAATAACAAAGAAATTAACGCCTGTAAGAATCTTATTCAAGTATAGGGACCAAAAATTATGGACCATTATACTGACAAGCCTTTAAGTGCTTTCCATCATCTCTACCGGCATAACTGACGACATTTCGCCCTATATGGGGCTCATCAGGCCAATGCTGCCTTGCTGCCGTGTGGTAGAGATGATGGAAAACACTCAACGGTATGTTGAATATAAACGGTGAAAATATTAGGCAGTGAAATATTATAACCCATAGAGTAAAAGGTGCCACCTATGGGAACAAATGCGAGGTTTGTAATTTATACCTCTGGTAATGTTTAAAAACATTAAACCAGCCATGTCAAACATGCGGCCCAGTGAGCATTTTTTTGCGGCCCAAATCGGTTTTGAAAACAGCCAGATAATGCGGCCCACGAACAAGTTGAAAACCGTTTTTGAAAGCGCGCGCCGCTTCAACAACGATTGGTATAATAAAATGTACAATTGTACATAGTGCCATCTATGGAGGACAAACTACACATACTCAACCTAAAACCTAAAGCCAAACGTTATCTGGCTTGTTCCATGAAATTCTATCGCACAAAAACACAGATGACGCTGTTCGATTGAGCTCAGTCGTTCCGTGTTTAGTCAGTTATGAGTCAGTTGCGTTAGAGTTTCGAGTTGAGTTGCGCACTTATTGTACTTATTATAATTTATTTCGGATACAGTTTTTAACATGTCTCTTTTAAAACCAAGTGGAAGTAAGAGGAAACTTGTAGATGAGCATCGTATCTTTCAAGAAAAGTAGGAATTAGAGTTTTTGTTTGCTGTGAAGTGAAAGAAAAAATTATTTGTTTGATTTGTAATAGTACAGTCGGTGACCCAAAATTATATAATATAAAACGTCACTATGATATTCATAAAACTATGTTTAAGAAGTATACAGGCCTGGTCTGAAACGAAAAATTAAATAAGTTAAAATCCCGGTTGAAAGATCTGCAGCTTACGTTTACACGTCCAAAGCAAGAAAATGAATCTGTCCTTCAAGCGAGCTACGTACTGTCGGAGTTGATCGCGAAACACTTAAAACCATTTGTTGAAGGTGGATTTATAAAAGAGTGCCTTGTAAAGACCGCCGAAATTGTAGGTCCCGGGAGCGTGAAGGTATTTCAAAATATATCCTTGTTCCGGAATACTGTCGCTGAAAGAGTTACTGAGTTGGCTGCCAATATAAGTGATCAGATAAAAACAAAATCAGACTCTTTCATTGCATTTTCTATTGCCTGTGACGAAAGTACGGATGCGTGTGGTGTGGCGCTACACGCTGTTTTTCTTCGTGCGGTTGCTACAGATATCAATGTGTATGAAGAATTACTGAAATTAGTACCATTGCATGATACAACAACTGGGAAGGATATTTTCAATGCTGTTTATGGACTTCTGCAAAAGTACAATTTAGATTTGTCAAAACTGTGTTCGGTTGCAACAGACGGAGCTCCTTCAATGACTGGAGTAAAAAATGGCCTCGTTAAAATATTACAGACAAAGATCAGAGAAACGGGCAGTGACAAACCAGATTTTCATCATATTTATTGTATAATCCACCAAGAAGTTTTATGCTCAAAAGTGATCAAGTTGGAAAGTGTTATTAAAGTCAGTGAAAAAAATTATAAACTTCATAAGGTCACGAGGCCTTAATCAGCGACAGTTTTCTGCATTTTTACGTGATTTAGAAACAGAGTAGGTACACTGCTTTACCATATTATGCAGAGCTGCGATGGCTTTCGTGTTCTATGGTACTCGACCGGTTTTGGAAACTCAAAGAAGAAATACTCGTTTTCATGGAAACAAAAGGAGAAGATGTCAGCATGTTACGCGATGTACCTTTCTTACAAGATCTTTCATTTATGGTAGATATCACAAAGCACTTGTCTTAAATACGAAATTGCTAGGACCACGTCAAGTTATTACAGATATGCATGATCATGTGAAAGCTTTCAAGTGTAAGATGATATGTGGGAAAAACAGTTAGCAGAGGATAATCTGTCACATTTTCTGACTTGTAAGGCATATCAGGAAAGCACAAGTGTCCCAATATCATACAAAATATATTCAGAGAAAATGAGAAGCCTTCTGGCAGAATTTGAGAAGCGTTTTCAGGATTTTAAGACCCAAGAAAACAATTTTTC
This sequence comes from Kuschelorhynchus macadamiae, assembly GCA_030620095.1. Classification (NCBI taxonomy): domain Eukaryota; kingdom Metazoa; phylum Arthropoda; class Insecta; order Coleoptera; family Curculionidae; genus Kuschelorhynchus; species Kuschelorhynchus macadamiae. The sequence continues at coordinate 754,723 of JAUTXW010004472.1, read as the reverse complement.
TCTATTTACTGGTCTTTTCACTATCGATATTGATGAAGTTCCCCCTCACTTGCAAATGGAAGTAATTGAGATTCAGTGTCAGACCTATTTAAAACAAAAATTTGATAGTGTTGGTACATTCGAATTTTATAAGTACTTGCCTGTTCAATACCAAGAAATGAGAAAATTTGCCTGTAAAAGCCTGTCAATGTTTGGAAGTACCTATAAGTGTGAACAACTATTTTCTTTGATGAAAGGAAACAAATCTCCCGCAAGATCGCGATTGACGGACGCACACTTGGACGCAGTTTTGTCAAATATCTGACAAAAGAATTTAATGTTTGTAATTTTTGGTAATGTCCTTTTTATTGGAAATTTAATAAATAGACTTGTATAGTATAATAGTATACCTATAATAGTACTTTTTCTCAAGATTTTCAGTAGTTTGTCTTCTTTACGATAAGGTTTTGCGGCCCACCTAGTCGATGGCCTTCATGCTTTTGGCCGGTACGGTACCAATTATTTTATTGGCGAAAAGGTATAAAATCCATGATGCCGGCTTTTTAAGCCAAAGTGTTAATAAAAAACAAAAGTATTAACAACGTCCGTAGATACATAAATAAGAAAGAAATTAACGGCCATTCGGGCAAAATATTCTGCCACGTCGGTCTTTAGGCGGCATAACTAAAAAACCACTTATCCGATTGACCACAAATTTTGCTCAAAAATTAGGGCTCATATGGGGATGAGGTGGTAATATCTTGGTAAAAATCAAGTATAGCTGAACAAAATGGCGACCTAATAAAATGTTAAAAAATCACTAAAAAACAACTTGCTCAAATTACCCAAAAATTTGTACAAAAATAGGTAGTGATATGGGGATAAGCTGGTAAAATTTTAGTAGAAATGCAGAATAAAATGGGTGTCTAATAAAATGTTTAAAAAATCAATGTAAATGAACTACTTCATCGATTATTTGCAAATTTTGCACACAAATGAAGTGTTATTTAAATATAAACTGGTAAAAGTTATGGTACGAATCCAAGATAGTGTAACAAAATATCGATTTAATTAAATGTTTATAAAATCAGCCTAAAAAAATTATTTATTAAATTAATTTTAAATTATACAAAAAAGATAACCCGAAAACAATTTATTGAGACATTATGCTGGAACAAAATGACGGATTAATGGAATGGTTTTAAATATCAGTATTAAAAAACTACAGTTGAGATTTTGCACAACCATAAGTGTGAAACAGCGTGGACTAGTAAAATTTTGTGCATCATATATAGCAAAAGAAAATGGCGGCTTAACTACATGTTTTTACAGCAATTTTTACACAAAAATCAAATGTGGCCTAGGGATAAACTGGAAAAATTTTGGTAGCAACCATTATGGTTTAAAATGTTAGCATCACAAAACTACTTATCCAATTAAGTTGAAGATTTGTACCAAAATCAGAATTGATACAGGGATTGAGTGATTAATTTTTGACAATTCAATATGGCAAAACAAAATAGCGACCTAACTAAATGTTTAAAAACCAGTAAAATTTAATTTCCTAGGACAAAGGCTTTCTTTTTATGGATGAAAATAATGAATGTCATCACTGATTTTTTATAAATTGTGTAAATAAACTTACAAAACTTAAAAAAATCGGTAAATTTTCTTTATCCGGAACTTCCCTAGTTATGATTTTTTCCTTTTATTGGGAATAGTGAAGTGTGACCTAATTTAGTTTCGCACATAGTCATAGTAACACATATACGCTCTTTTCAAAAATTTTTATTCGACGTATTTTGTTCTACCATATTGAATTGTACCAATACCAGTTCCTACTTATGCCACACTTGAGTTTTGGGCATAATTTAAAATAAATTTTTGTTTTTACACTGATTTTTTTTAAAACAGCTATTTTGTTGGGTCGTGTTAATTCGTACCAATTTATCCGTATATCACATTTATATTTTCTGCAAAATTTAAACTATATATTTACGTTGATTTTTAAAATATTTTATATGGCTGCTATTTTCTTTCGCCATCTTGAATTTCTACCACTATTTTACTAATTTATCTCTACAGTTGTCGCGTTTTGAGATTACCCGTGCGTCACATAAACTACGTCATCAAATCCATATGAATCAAATCAAAATGTTATGGGTGAAAAAGTCCAAAAAGGTTCTATGTCCGCTGTGTTCGTCACTTGGAATTTTTAGTCTGTAATTTAAAACTACGTGTTCTGCGTGAAATTTCGTTTCAATAGAAAAAGCTTAATACAATTAGTTTTTACATTATACTGAATATACCGAATACTGAAAATACCAAGTTTATCTTTTTAAATACCATAATAGTATGCTTAAAATTGTACCAAATCAATTGTATTTCGGTACTTTTGTTTCTGTATATTAAAAAATCGTCCCCATTTTCTTATTACATTTTATTAACATAATATGAAATTTTTATTTAATACCTATTTCAAAATAAGTTCACTACAAGAAACAATTTGACTAAACAAAAATCTATTAAATCCAAACAAATTAGTAAAATACAAAAGCTACCTACAAAATATACACAAATTATACTGAATCGTAAACATCATCAGATTCGGAATCTGAAACTTCACTAGGGTTTATTATAAGTGGTTCAACTTCAATGTCAATTATAAACTGTCCTCTTTCATACCAGTTCTTAATTAGTTTTTCAGCGTGACTCACACAGTTTTCCCATACTTCTCAGTACATTGTCCCAATGCCTCGTCCCACATACCAAGAACATAGAACCCAAGAAACCATCTCTACCAATATCTTTATTGTAATACGACTTAGCATGGGCACAGATTAGTTGAATGGGATTAAAGTCACAATGGTATGGTGGAAGTCTTTAAACTTCATGACCATGTTGTCTTAGTAATTCGTCAATTGCATAAACATTCTCTTTTCTATTCCTTTTTGCTAATTGTAACAACTCGGGTTTCAAAAGATTCATATCAAATTGATGTTGTTCTTTTTTAAACAATTTATTATATCTACTTTTGTAGTCGCGTGTTTCTCTGTAAGAACACTATGATATGGCGCAAAGTCCATTACTATTAAAGATGACTCTCCTAAATTTGGAATTAACTGCATGAGTCGAAAGCCATTTAGTAAATATATTATTATTCATTTCACCATGTTAATCCATTGTCACTGACTTTGAACAGAACAATAAGGTGGCTTTCTGAACAAAACCTTTTAAAGATCCAGCATGAAAATTGATAAAACGCTTACCATCATACCCTTCTGGCTTTCGTACACTATTTATGTTTTGATCTTGCCATGACATTGTTTTTTTTTCCTTTGGCATAAATCCATGTTTCGTGTAGGAAAATTAATTGTCGTTGATACACACTACATATATTATTCATATATTTACGTAAAAAACAAATTCTAAGAGAAGAAAAATGGGTTTTTTTTTAATTAATGCCATTCTGTTATCAGCCTTTCTAAATTTAAAGCCCAATTCATTCAGCAGAATACTCAGAGAGGTATCACCAATGTGCACAATTTCTTTAATTGTTAGCTCTTCATTTAGGCCCTTAATAGTTACATGTTTTCTTAAAAAGAAAAGAATGTGTTACGAATATTGCTAAAATAAAGATCATATTTGATAAGACTTAATGACACACATTATCAACACTGTCATTTAAATTGGGTTGGTTGGGAGAAATATTAGTCACTGCCTAAAGGAAACCTACTGTTTTTATGCATGTCATATAATGTAGTTCGAACATCCATTTGGTGCTTTCGGGTAAATCAGTTGTCTTGGTTCTTAGGTAACGTTTGCTTTTAGGCTTTGGAGGTGAAGAAAGAACTGGATTGTTTTCTTTCCTTTTTCGAAAGCAGCTGCTCTAAAATTCGATAATTTATTAACAAAAATATTTCATGTTTTGTATCTTGAAAAAAGTTATTTACCTCTTGAACAGATGTTACAGGTGCTGAAGGTCCTCCATTGCTTTTCTCCAACTCAAAATATTCACAGAGGCGAAGCACCAATTGCTGGTCTTGCCTATGCAGAATTTTTCCAGGCATTTTCGACAAAATTATCTTAATAAAGTAAATGAAAATACAGGATATGATAAGGTGTCATTATATGAAATTGCTTGCAGGTTAGAAATTGATGGGTTAAATAAAATTCGATAATAATAAAAAGAATACTTATCGATGTTGCGAAATTTCAAAAGAGTAACTTTAAAAAATATTAAATTATAAATATAAGGCAGAAAACTCGAAAAAATTCTATGGCAAAAAGTACAAATTCAAATCCACTGACAAAGATCAATCAAGCAAACGCTTTTATTGCGTTAGACATTCACTTACAGAATTACCGGTGTTTAATACTTGTAATAGACAAAGATGAACTCAATAAGGCATGTATGTGCTGTTTTCGTTACATGATGACGCACGGGTAATCTCAAAGCACAAAATTTGAACTGAATTTAATGTGTAGATTTTCATGCTGATTTTTTTTAACTTTTATTGGGCCACCATTTTATTTTTCTATCTTCGATTCGTACCAAAATGCTACCAGTTCATTCTTATGTAACACTTGGTTTAGAGCAAGATTTGAGGTAAACTGGATAATAGTTTTTTAGTAATATAGTCTAACATTTCGTTAGACCGCCATTTTGTTCCACCATATTTGATTTTTACTAAAATATTACCAGGTCATCCCCATATGACCTTGACCTCAATCGAGTAAATAGGTTTATAGCTACGCAGCGACAGCGACTGACGGACTTGAAAAAACCTATTTTTGGCGTCTGGGGACGCAAGAAGATGAAGATGTAAAGCCTGAGAGGCTGATTTTTTCGCCTATATAAACATGGCCGCTATCTTGAATTCGTACCACAATTTTACCAGTTCATTTCAATACGGTTATATACCAGAATTAATACTTCCACTAAATTTGAAATCAATTTGTTAAGTAGTTTTTCAGGCTGAATTTTTAAATATTTTATTAAGCAGCTATTTTGTTTCGTACCAAAAGTTTACCGGTTTATTCGTACGTAACACTTGATTTTTGTGCAAAATTTGAGGTAATTGGATAACGAGTTTTTTAACAATTCACTGGGCCAGACTATTCTGTTTTGCCATATTTGATGTTACCAAGTCATGTGAACCTTAATTTTTGACCAGAACTTAAGCTCAAATTGGTAAGAACAGACAGAGAGACCGACGGCGACGGAATCGAAAAAACATACTTTTTCGGCATCTAAGATCTTGAAACTTAAAGATCTTAAAAAATCTCGGAGGGTGATTTTTTCACGATTACAATACTTCCATTTTACAAGGAAAGTAATAATATAAATATTAAAATAAAAATAAATTTTTAACAATTAAAAACCAAAATTTAAAAATGGTATAGTAGAGTAAGAGATGAAAATCGTATATTTATATCCACCTGAAGATGTATTGTCATCCATTCTTATTTGCGCAAGCGCAATATGGCTAGACAAAAAGTAGCAAAAACAGTAGAAATATATGTATATAGACAAAATAAATATGATGAAAAATAAAATTTAATGAATTGGTAAATTGGCTTTTACTCAAAACAGTCCTCGTAACGAATTCCACCAGACGCAGATAACATACATTATATACTTATTTGGCAATAACTATATGCATGTTGTTTAAATCAGGGGTTCTCAAACTATGGTACGCTTACCACTGGTTTCGGAGAGCCATCCTATACTAATGAAATGTTTAACAGTTGGGATGGTGCGCTACTAATCCGTGATATACATGAGTAGTTAGTGAGAAAAAAAAATCAGAAGCGCATGGTATAAATTGTAATAATGCGAGAGTTTTATTATAAGATAAGTTCTGGGTACTTGTACAAAAATAAGTAAAGCCCGTTTAACAGAACTTTCCTAATAAATGAAAGTATCACTTTATCAAGAAAATATATTAGTAATTATATAATATGTATAAAGCTATAACCAAATAACCATATGTATATGTAAACTGTGTTTTATGTGTGTGGTGGAATCCCTGACAAGAAAAGTTCTGGGCAAAGCAACTTTACCGATTTTTATGTTTGATTTTTTAATCATTTTTATTCTTTATGATAAATAGTAATTGCTTATAATAAATAAAAGTAAAAATAAAAAAGTTTTTTAGATAAATTAAAATTATCTTATTTTAGTCCTGCCATTTCCTTAGTTTTGGTTTGGTTACGCTACTTCTTAATTAAACATTTTAAAAATGAAAGGGTACCGTCCTCTAGTAGTGGAATATGACAATTATAAGAAATCATTCTCAAAACAAATCGAAGAAAAACTTCCCGTTGCATCTGCTGTAGAATGCCATAACAGAATACTGTGCATCGGTTGCCATCCCTAAACAGCAATTTCCACTTAATTGCAGCACTATTGCAGAGATGGCGCAAAAACTTAGATATTTCTGCAGCGGCTATTCAGATTCAGAGACAGTGTGAACCAGTGTTGCCAGATCTACTACTTTGGCAGTAGATCTACTGCGTTGTATGTTTAGTGGGTTGTGATAACTTCTCAATTTATCAACTCGACTATTACCCAATATTTACAACAATCGAAAAAGCTGTAATGGACGTTTGTTGCAATAAGTTATTGCCTTAATTACGGTTCAATGATATGGTCTACGTTTGCAACCCAGATTCCAGCACACCTTCCCCGAAAAGCAAAAAATAAGATATTTATTTATATATTTTTTGTTTGTTTGTGGCGTTAAATAAAATAACGTTTTACCCTATTTTTATGTATTTCTACTTTCTTATTTTTAATTTTTACTACTAAATTTCGATCATTATCCTCTAAAACTGGATATAAACCATTAAATAATGCTTCTAATTTATTGCTTCTACCCTTTTTTCTATTAAAACCATATCTCCTAAATTATAAGTTTGATTTTTACGATTATTTTTGTCATACTCGATTTTGCGCTTAATTTTTGATGTCATTAAATTATTTCTTGCGTCATTCCACTCTGTTTGTAACTGAAATGATTGAGTTTTGTCATCAAAATTATATACGGGATCGACTTGATTAACGATGTTAGATGGAATATTACTGTGTTGACGTGTGTACACTATTATTGTATGAAAAACGCCAATATGGAACCCACGAGCTCCAATTATTAGTACCCTGCAACAGTTGCATACGTAGATACGCAGTGTTTATGTGTATTTTCAAGAGCACCCAAAGTTTGAAGACCATATGCTGTAAAATTTAATTGGTTAATATTAAGCAGATTACAAGATTCTTTAAATATATTTTATACAAATTCAATCCCCTTGTCTGCAAGAAACAGGAATACCGTAACGCAAAATAATTTTTTTTACAAATGACTGCAACAGTTCAAAACTCTTTAACAAGAAGCGGGTATGCTTCCACCAGGCAAGTAGTCAGAGCTGGCTTCGGGCATACTTCTTACTACTTTTTGTGACATTTGACCGTTTGGACCCCCCCGAAATGAATTTGTGGTTTGAACCCCCGACCCCCCCCCCCCCCCCCCCCCCCGAACTGAATTTCTGGCTTCCACGAATTTCGTTAGTTCGCATTGAAGTGCGAGTATGTATTGATTATTTTCGATATCAATTGGTAATAGACCTACTAACCCTAGATATACTTTTTGAAATGCTGAACTAGCCGTTGTTGATATTGTCTTAGGTTTTTTATTTAGTTTTGAATAATTGTACCGTTGACATTCATCACACCTTTTGACAAAATCCTCAACGTCATTCTTCATACTTGTCCAAAAATAATATCTTTTTATATGGTTGTACATCCGGTTAATCCCCGCATGTCCTCCAGTTGGCAATGTATGAAAATCATTAAGACTTAATTGTAGTAATTCCTTAGTTTCTATCCTTTGTTTATTTTTTATAATAAAGAGTTTAAGATTTTTTAAATTTTCGTTTTTATATTTCATGCGCATGTCATTTAAAAACTGATTAGATTCATTATTTTTTATAATTAATTCCGGAATATCGTATTTCTCCAGATGCCTCAACGACCTACCTAGTCCGACGTTGATCGATATTTCTGGGATGTGTACACTATTTTAGAATTGGAGTGATATATTAAATTTTCTAATTCAGTTTTTAATTGTTTGTTTAGCTTTAATTTAGTAACTTCATTTTCCCGTACGGCCGTAGCTCTGTTATCTGAGCCTTAGGGTATTTTAATATTTCCACTGTAACAGGGTGATCAATCCTGTTTTCTATGGAAGTATTATTACTTGTCATATTAAGTTTTTTGAGTAACTTTTTGTCTCCGAACGAGTGATTACGTTAATATTGGCACTCACGCTACTATTGATTTCTTTTAATTCGTTCGCATCTATACCTACACGCGGCAAACCATCCGCTGTAACATTTTCAGCTCTTTTCACATAGTGGATCTGCGTTTTATAGTACTGAGCCTAACGCAAACCCACTCGCATCTGTTCTAAGAATAAACTGATTATCTTTTGAAAAATTTGGATACTGTAACAAAGGCGGACTAATAAGACACTGTTTTAAAGTTGCACATGAATTTTGACATTCTTTAGATCAATTGAATATTGCTCCGTTTCTAGAAAGTTTATTTAAAAAAATCAGCCTTGAAAACGCACTAGGACTTATTTTCATACCCATCGGCAGCCGTTTCATTTGAAATTGGTAATATCCATGTGCTAAATCGAGATGCGAAAAATAAATCGCACCAAATAAGGAATCTAGAATTTCCGTAATATTTGTTAACGGAAATATCTTATTTTTTACCATTGGCGTTTAATGCCATTTATGTCCGATTTTTTGGGAAGTAATAAAAGAGCTGAGGACCACTCAGAGTTTGCTTCCTCTCTATTACCCCTTTTTTAGCATGTCATTAACCTTGTTATTAATTTCCTCTTTTTGAGCATGAGGCAACCTATAAGGTTTAACGTATACGGCAGTTGCCTCCTCCTTTGATTATCTTTTTTCCTTATATAAATTGATAACTGTTAATAAATCGTCTTCTAAGTGAAAATTGTCCACATATTTAGCTCATGTTTTTGGTATAGAATGTTTTTCTTCCATGTTAAGTGTATCTGTATTTATAAGATCTAAAATTGTATCAACTCTATCAACAGAGATTATATTTTTGGCAAAGGAATAAATATCATATTTTGATAGATGTTCAACTTTAGGCTCAAAATTTCGCAATCTTATTTCCCTTCCATTCGCATTCAGCAGTCTTACAGCCACTTTACCTTCTTTCGGCCTTTCAATACTATTCGCAATCAACACTCCTTCACGTAATTCATCATTTAAAATGATACATTCATCAGTGAGACTGGTATAGCAGTATGTAATTACTTCGCATCGATAATTTGTTTTTGGACTCCAAAGGTACTGTTATTTGCTTATTTTGATTAAGCCAAAAAAAAATTAAAACCTTTCATAATCGGTAATTGCACCATACTTAAGGAAAAAATCTGAACCTAAAACTCCATATATACTAGAATCGAAAACTTTTAATAATTGTAAAGTCATGAGAAATATGTTCATTGTTCATAGTAAATAAAATATTTGCAGATCCAGCAGAATATGTTGAGCCTGCAATTCTTTAATTTTAATTTTATTTGCTGCATTTATAACATTACTATCTTTCAAATAATTTCCGAAAAAACAACTAATACTTTCGCCAGTGTCACTCATATTAAAACTAACTATATCATTTTTAAATTGAGGAACGAAAAAACTTATTTTCGTTGGATTCCTCGGTGTTACTTTCTACATTTTCAACGAAATATGCATGACTATTTGCAAAACGCTGACGATTGCGGCCTCGACGAAAATTTTGAAGCTTGAACTACCTAGTACTGCGAATTGTTTTTTTTTCTATACATTTTGCTACTATTATGATTTTGCCTATTTTGGTTATTACTCTGAAATTGTCTAAAATTTAAAAAATTTCGTCTAGACCGACTTCCTCGATATTGTTGACATCCACGCATATGGATTAGATTATTAGAATAAGTTGGGGTTAAATCTATATATTGCTCTTTAGCACCCGTTATTGTGTCCTTTAAACTCTTGTAGTTTCTACCCTTTACTATTGTTCTTAAATTTGAATTTTTTAAACCATTCGCAAAAGCATTGATAGCTAATTTTTCGTTCACCGGCTGTAAAATGTTTGCTGAATTTTGATCACCGTCCGCTTGCGCTAAAGTTAAATTTAATAAAAGCTGCTCGATTTTTTGCAACATCATCAATACTTTTAGTGTCCTGTCTAACGTTATGCAACTGATTAGCCAAAGCTGCTGCATATTTTTTTATAAGAAGTTGGTTTTTCATATCCGTGACCAATGCACACACATTATTATAGGTCGTTCGTAATAATTAAATTCGCGTTCTGTGTCAATTTGGTCTTTAAAATATATTTAATTAAAAACCCTTTGGCGTGATTGTCAAGCAAGTCGTTATATAATTCATTGGCATCATTTAACATTTTTGTAGTTTTTTCGGTACCGTTTATAGACGGTAACAAAGAAGTTGCGATTCGCAAATCAAATTTTTCGTTCATTGTTGAACTATGACTAGAGTGAGTATTCAAAAACAATCAGTCTCTGCAAGTTGTATTTTTTTATCTTTTATGACCGTTAACCGGCCTGATAAAATATATCTAGTTTTATCTATGTTTTCCGTAATTTTTAATAAATATTTTTGAAACTGTTTTAACTTATCGGGTTTATGCACCTCTATACTATATCTATCTTTAAGCTGGAAAATTTTATTTTTTAATATATCTACGTTACTAATTAACTCCTTTTTTAAATTACTAATAAATAATGAAATAATATTCAATTTTGTGCAAATCGCATAAATCTACGTTACTTCTTAAAATGAATAATTATCAATCACCAATAAATAATAATCAATACAATAATACAGTGCTAAAACTATGACTTACTACTTATGTTTATTCTTAAATATGTCTATTGTCCATAGTCGCCTAAGATAATTCCCTATTGTATACAGGGTGATCCATTAAGAACGGCCTACGGCCATAACTCGGTAACCGTTGATTACACAATTATGGGAAAAAATATTTATAGGTAAATTGGCTAAGAGAAATGAAATAAGGGAAATTCGAGAGAAAATCGGCATTTTTATTTTTAAGTAGCTGTTACGTCCCCTAGCGGTCATTTTTTAAACTTGAGAATAACTTCCAGTAATTTCTCTTAGCCCATTTACTTATAAATATTTTTTCCCATAATTGTGTGATCAGCGGTTACCGAGTTGTGGCCGAAGACCATTTTTAATAGATCACCCTGTATATAAGCCTAGACTGGGGCTATGTTCTAACGGCCTTTTGCCATACTAGCACGTGCTTTCGTTGCTGACCAGCGATTTGGTCATTTCTTGGTATTGAACAGGCAAATACTTATAAAATTCGAATGTACCAACACTATCAAATTTTTGTTTTAAATGGGTCTGACACTGAATCTCAATTACTTCCATTTGCAAGTGAGGGGGAACTTCACCAATATCGATAGTAAAAAGACCAATAAATAGAGAAAAATTGTTTTCTTGGGTCTTAAAATCCTGAAAACGCTTCTCAAATTCTGCCAGAAGGCAGCTTCACAGCAAAAAAACTCTAATTCCTACTTTTCTTGAAAGATTCGATGCTCATCTACAAGTTTCCTCTTACTTCCACTTGGTTTTGAAAGAGACATGTTAAAAACTGTATCCGAAATAAATTATAATAAGTACTGTTAAGTGTTGTAACCATAAGTGCGCAACTTAACTCGAAACTCTATCGCAACTGACTCATAACTGACTAAACACTGACCGACTGAACTCTACAGTGACTTTACTGAACTCAATCGAACAACGTCATCAGTGTTTTTGCGCGATAGAATTTCATGGAACAAGCCAGATAACGTTTGGCTTTAGGTTTTAGGTTGAGTATGTGTAGTTTATCCTCCATAGATGGCACTATGTACAATTGTAGATTTTGTTATACCAATCGTTGTTGCAGCGGCGCGCGCTTTCAAAAACGGTTTTCAACTTGTTCGCGGGCCGCATTATCTAGCTGTTTTCAAAACTGATTTGAGCCGCAGAAAAACGCTCACTGAGCCGCATTAAAGTATAAATAGTAAAAAGTAGAACTAAACAAAGTTATAAAACAACTTTCAGTTTCGATTTATGTTATCCCTGCGTATAAAATATTTTATAAAACAAAAATATTTTAAATAGGAAAATTAAACAATTTCTAACAAATAAAACTAATGTGTTGGATACATAAATATACAAAACTGTCGGAGTTCATGTTGAAATGATCTTCACACTATTAAAACAAGTTTTGCTACTTGAAAATTCTCTTCTAATAGCTTCAAACCACGATTTCCTTTTATCACCATCCCTAAGAACGAAGACCACAATTTCTTTGGCGAGTTTACCTACGTATTTTTGCAATATTTTACAAAATAACTCTTAAGGTTAAGAGTTGACGTCCCGACTTTGTTTCAAATTTAGGGAAAATGTCGTTTTCCATTTTCAAAAACTGGCCAAAGCATTAGGACTTCTGACTTCCACACAAGTACTATGTTGCCAGATTCTGTGGAGCGAAATATTTATTGATACTGAAAAATTGGCTTATTAAAAAAAATTAACTTCAGGTTGTGCACCATATGGCATCTACGCTAATTTTACAAAATAAAAGAAATGGTTGATAACCGCGTTTATAGATGCATTTGCCAACGTAGAAAACTTTTATTTTAAACAAGTCCGATTTTTTTATTAATACTCAGTGTATTTGTTAAGTGTTTTTTAATATTACCAAAGAGTTTCAGTCTCTGTACCTATCATATTTATGTTCTTGTTTTTTAAAATAAAGTTTTTTTTTACTTTCTAGTCTGGACTAAAATTTGTGTATAACCATATTAGAGTCCAGGGTCAATAGTACCTAAAAACTCACTTCTCGTACATGCATTGTCTTTAGTGTTGATTTCTTCACAACGTTTCGACTAGTGTAGTATCTCTAGTCAGAGTCAGTGCAACCTAGTAACGGTAGCCAAACATAAGGTATTTCAGAACTCGACTTATTGACATTTCTATTGTTATATTCAATAAATGCCGTTCCTTTAAATATTTTTTTCCTCCAGTGCAGTTCTGAAAAGCCTATATACAAAAGTGCTTTTGGGAAAAAAAAGAGTCACGCTGCCTGCCTTCAGAGGGAGTAATAGATCTGGTAGAGAATTGTCTTTGTACTGCTTAATTACACATAGAAGATACATTTCACCTAGAACGAGGGCTTGGCGATGGATTCACCTCTCCCCAGTGGTCGCCAATATATTTATAGAATGGTTCGAAATCTACGCAGTCATAACAGCAAAACATAAAACTCTAAGGCATTGGCTGCGATATACCAAATTTGGCTCTAATGTTTCTAAGTCATTTAAAAAGTATTTGCCCAGTTATAAAATATAGTATAGAAATTGAGAAAGATTTAAAAAGAAATGATAGCATTACTAATGCCTGTGTTTACAAGAGACCTATCCAAATGAGATGGTACCTGAACAAGCCATTCTGCAGCTACGGAGCTACTCTGTACAATAGAGCAGTAGCGATATGTATCGATCAGCCCTCTCAAGAAGTGGAAATCAACAGTTGAAGGTCTTCGTGCAAACGAGCAAGAGAAAAACAATGTTGGCAACTGTAAACCAGCTCAAGCTCTTTTATAACAATTCTGTTCTGAGGAATATCAGAGAAGAAAAGATTTGGCAAATCAGCGAGAATTAAAACAGCATTCATATCAAATATTCAAATAAACTAAAAAAATCGGGAAAGGAACTGTAGCGAGTGCCATGAATAGTTTTTCTTGCAGATCTTTGCATTTCTGTTTTTGGGTCCCTGGATCCCAAAATATATCGGCATAGCTCAAAAACTACTTATCAAATTGATGTCAAATTTTGTCAAATAGAGTGTGATACAGAGACAAACTGGTAAAATTTGTGGTAAATCCATTATGGCGGAACAAAATGGCGGCCTAATAAAATCTTTAAATATTCGGTAAAATTCCATGTCCTGGAATAAGACCATATTTTTATGAAGGAAAATCATAACGGACATAGTTTATTTTTTGTAAACTACGTAAATAATGTTATAAAAGAAATTTATATATTAAAATTTACCGATTTTTATATTTGCATGTCTATTTGGTAATTGGAAGTTTGTTTTGGTCCTTCCTTGTAGGCGCGTATTTCAAGCTGTACAATATATATTTACTAAAATTAATGACGAATTAAAAAAATATGAATTTTATTTTAATTCAGAATAATTTGGATCTCTAACGTCGTCATTATATGCTTTTCACACAGCCCGGTTTCACAGGTATGCCTCTTTGGGAGGAAAAAGACATTGAGCCCCCAGAAAAATTTTTGCCGCGAAAACGACTAAAGATGCTTCTCTTGTCGAAACGTTGTAAAAAAATCAACAGTAAAGGTCTTTTCTTCCACTATATACCTACCCTATGTTTATAAAAAAAAAATCTCTTATAGTATCCGAGTATAAAAAAAGCTCCTTGGGTAGGGGGCACGAGGTTCTCCAAGTCAAGGTATGTCTATGGCCTTTTAAATGCTTAATCCGCCACTGTATATACCCAGTAATGTTGTTTAAAGTCAGAACGAACGATCTCATAAAGAATGAATATGACATTGTAATTCTATTAAATACAATATTTGAAATCCATGATCGTGTCCAAAAAAAAACAGTTTTAGGTCGGCCAACGGCAACTTCAACACACAAAAATATTTATATTTGTATTCCCCTAATCTCGTTTTAAATAAAATACTCAACATTGAAATGGGTCGATTTAGTTTTGATCATTTTTAAATTTGGTTAATGCTCAATTTCTATACGTTTGAATGTCTTGACAGAATTGGAGACTCGCCAGACTTACATTGCCAGATATTTGGCAAATTTAATATGAAGTGTTTAAGTTTTGGCTAGTCTTAAAAACACAATTGTTAGATATATGAAGATTTCTAAAGGTGGAACGAATAACGGTACAATGCACATTTTGAAAACACAGATAAAGATTTCGTGGGCAACCACAAAAAAGGTTGAACTAAGAGGAAAAATTATAACCCTCCAACAAAAAGCCTTCCAAACTAGGAGAAAACTTGAATTAGGAATAACACTAGAAAATGTAAGCTTTCCCTTATAAACAAAGCCCCCAATGGTTGCAGATACACTAATGAATTTAACCAATTGGCTTTGGGTATATCCTTTCTTGGTCTTAAAGCGTATAAAAAACTTTCAATATACCAGTTGTCATCTAAGGCTACTCTTGAACGTTTCACTAAACGTTGGATAATAAATTCTGGGTTTAACTATTTTATCTTTGGGGTAAATGAATTAAGAACTCTTCACAAAATAAAGCCAAATACTGCCTCTATATATATATATATATATATATATATATATATATATATATATATATATATATATATATATATATATATATATATATATATATATATATATATATATATATATATATATATATATATATATATATATATATATATATATATATATATATATATAGATGAAATTTCTATTAAATCACTGTTCTACGATATTTCAAAGGACAAGGTAATCGGTTTTCATGAAGATTTTAACGAAATGACTACATACATTGCTAGCAATACCTTAGACTTAATGGCTAGAGGTATTACAACTAGTTGCATTTTTTAAAACATCCCTCGTCGTCAGATGAACTTGAAACTATTTTATTTCAGTCAGTTAGGAAATTAAACTCCACAGGTTTATATGTTCTAAGTGTAATTTCTGATAGGATTCCAATATTTTCAAGTTGTGCAAAAGCTACTTTGGACTAGGAACATTCCGTGTTTTTTAGTTGATGACTAAGAGCTTACTTATATACTTGATGTGCCTTACCTATTAAAGTCGACAAAAATATTTTTTTACGTGTAAATGTATTAACAATGCGGTAACAGATAAAAATTATTTGGAAAAAATTTATAATTTTGATAGACAAAAACAATGCAGAATAACTAGTGAACACATTTTTCCAAATAACATCCAAAAAATGAAAGTTAAACTAGCGACACAGGTATTTAGTAACTCTGTGGCAGCGCCAATGTTTACGTATATTGGTTTTAATGCGTTACCAGAAGAACCAAAAGCCACTGCGCAGTTTATTAAGAAAATTTTTGATATTTTAAATTCAAATACCCTGAAAAATTTCGGAGTCTTCATGGAAACTGAAAACCAAATTTTATTTCTGAAGGAAATTTCAGTTGAAACATTTAAAAGTTCAAAATTTTAATGGCAAAAACTTATCAAAACAATTAAAATTTATTTTTGGTTGGTGCTTGACCATCAAGGCGATCTTAGGTAGCAAAATGGTTTTACTTCTAAGTGGGTGTTTTTTCATACGTTTGCAGCTGAATTCACTTTTTTATTATTACGGTTATATCATCCGAGCCATTTTACATAATTTTGATATCTTTTAGTATGAATTTGACGGCTATATTATATAAAAAACGTAGACTGTAAAACTTAGAGAAGATTTTAATTATAAAACAATACAATAATAATTACTAGCCACTAATATACTACTTTTTGATAGTTTTTTGACACTACAAGTAAATTTAATTAACTAAATTTAGAACATAGAACAATGAGTTTGGGAACATATTAGACGAAGTTTACAAATTATACCAATCATAATTTGCTTCTTAACTTCACAATTTCCAGTTACTGCACAATATCACAGCTGTTTAGTATATCTTGAACTTGAGCTTATTTGTACAATATTGTATACCCCGTCAAATTCACATTTCCTCATATCCTTCTGGTCTCAACCTCGTTCCGAAGAAAACCCAGCACATTCCCAATAACTAAAAAAAAATAAATTCGGTCATGATGTGTGTTTCAAGTGGAAATAATCTATGCTTTTGATTACAGTGAAAATTGTATTTTACTATTTTCCTAATAAATCGTATAATTTAATATATAAAGTTTAACGACTTTAGGTATTTGCAGTCTCACCTACATGTATACCGGGTGTACAGCTAACCATTGTAAAATCTTTAGTCTGTCTGTTAGAAAATCGAAACTCGGGGTTACCAAATACTGGGTAAAAATGATTTTTTTGACAGCGTATGTAACATTTTTGTCACTTCCTGTCTCGCCGGAAATGGCCAGGAAATTTGAATCTCAAAAGAAACACCCTGTATATTTAAGGTTATTTAACTACAGGAGTCACTTAAGTACAAATCACCCTCACTTGTCATTTTTTGGCATTTCGAGAATGAAAAAAAGTAAATTTTATTTCTAAATCCAGAGTGCGATGAACCATCTAACTTCCTTAAATTATTATAAATTCAAAATTTTTGGTTGATTGGTAGTAGTAAGTAACAGAATGTTAGATATACTATCGAAAAATTCATTTTTACCCATTTTTTAATAACCCCGAGTTTCAATTTTCTACTGTACAGTTCAAGTCAGATCAGAAGATACCACTAACGTCATATACGCATAACGCATTTTTGCCAGCCGCTCTCTCCCCATAGACATAGTAGAACGCGGACAAGAACCTTTAGTTCGAGAATTTTATTGGACAGTGTTGTTTATTTTGTGCAAGTGTAAAGTGGTTTCTCGTTTGTACCGATTTAAAACTATTTATTTATATAGTTCTGCTGGAGTGTTTAATTGATTTAATAAACAGTGTCTCAAAAAAAAGTTGGCAAAAAGGGCTTAATTATCCATAGCCAAGGACGAGAAAAAGCAGAAAATGGAATTACCATCCCATCAAAAATCCACAAGTATGTCTAGTTTATTTTCGATGCTAGGTATTATAGAAAAGATCATTTTAAATAAAATATTATGATACGAGGACAGAAAAGTATTTTTTGAGAGGAATGTGAAATTGCGGATCAAATGAGTCCAACACATTTTTCATCCGCGTGTTGTACAGTATTTTTAGTGGATTATATGTTATTGGGAACATAACAAAGTAAACTAGTAATTTTTTTTAGTAACTTTAGTGAAATATAGCCGTTAAAAGGAAAATTAATGCAGCAGCCAATTCTTTAAAACGTCAATTTTCATCCGGCCTTTAATTTAGATTTTTGCTGGCAAAATAAAATCTTTGACAATTTTTTTCAATAACGATAACTGTAGTAAGGGACAATCAAGTAGGTACCCGATTTTCATAGTATGCAAACATTTTAGCTACCACCGGAATTTCTAAGGCTACTTATCAGAGGATTGCTAAAGAGGCTCAAATCGTGATAATACTGAACCGAACAGCTCATTTCAAACTTCGCCAAAAGGCGAAAAGGCCTTAAAACTTGAAGAAATAAATGCCGGGCAGATCAAATATAACAGAGAAAGTATATATAATTTTTATATTCTGGATAAATGAACACCCAGTTTAAAGTGTAAGTAATAATAAAATATCACAGTTTATTTTATTTTTGTTTTCGTTTACGGTTTCAAGTATTGTGAAGTAAATGAAAGAGTGAAAATTCCGAATCCCTTCAACTTAAGCCTTAGGAGTATAGAACTTCTTAAAAGTATAGGGTTTAGATAAATTTAGTTTTCATTTACTAACTTGTTTATTAATAATTGGAATAGCAAGGTAATGCATAATTTATTTGCAAATGGCAAAAGACGTTATGGAAAGTCATGATATCCGTTTAAAGAGTGTTTAGTATTTAAAAAAGCTATTAGAATCCTGAAACCAACAATATAATATTATTTATACAGAGGAAACTTATATACATAGCCATACGCAAGAAAAAGGGTAGTACGATGAAAGCTTGAAAGGCCTACGCAAACCCATTTCAAACAGGCAAAGGCTAATTATAGTGTATTCTGGAGGAGAAAAAGGTTTCCAGCTTTTCGAAAAAGGCAGACCTCTGTGTAATTAACATAAGTGGTTCCGCGTGTTCGGTTTCGCTGCGTTATTTCGAGGGCATGCGGGAGACTTAACCGCTCAGTTTGGAAACTAACGACCCCGCTAGAAAGGGAGCAGACGCTGTGAGCGTGTGATGCCTAGTTGTTCCTACATTCTATCCCGTTCGTCTGCCACAGTTCTACATAGAATACTAGCGAAATGGTCTTTATGTGGCGGGAGTGGGAGGGGTAAGGGGATAGCTTGAAAAAAAAGGTCATCTCGTGAGACCAGACTCTCAAGGGGCATCTAGTGAAAGCCTAGATGCATTAGAAAAATTATCAAGAAAGAAAAATGACATTCCATCTTTATCATCTTTAAAGTGGAGTAAGGTGTATATCATCTGGAAGGGTCACTCCAGCTCTGAGTAAGCCTCACACGGAGTGTGCTGACGAAATGGCCCATTAGAAGCCGAGCGTCAAAAAAAGGAAGGAAGGAAGAAAAAGGTTTCGTCAATAATGGTTTACTCATATATAATTCAGATACCTATCTGTTAAATTTTAAAAATCTTGCTCGTTTTGGAAACCCATTTTTATAGGTATTGTCTAGTATTATTACGTTCAATTCAAATACATCTGCAGAGTTATGTCTAAATTACTTTATAATGAGTTACCTTGTATTGTTTTTTAAGTGATTTTATTACGTATTATTTAATAAGCAACATTTAAAATACTTCTAGGAATGATTTTTACATATTTCTGAACCCAAATTTTCTCAGAATTTCATGTGCCTATATCCTTATCATTAGTATTTACTGTAAAGTAGAGTAATACTTATTTATAGCACTCAAGGTGGTGATTGTCGTGATGAAATGATTCACGAATTTTATGAAGTGGGTTAGAAACCAATTGTTACTAAATTTGTCTGAAAATCAGTTCTTATAGTCGACAAAGCGTCGTATCATAATGTTCCAGTGAAGATGAAATGTATCATCAGAAAGCAAGCAGAATTATATGAAATAATTAAAGAGAATAAATATAAATATCCAATCAAATATAAATTAGATGAGCTTTTAAAGCCACATGGGCACTCTGTCTTACGTTTGCCACTTTATCATTCCGAATTAAATCCGATTCAAAAATATGGGCTACAGTGAAAACTGGGCAGCTAGCCGTAACACAAGTTTAAACTTGCCGATGTAGAAGCTTTAACCAAACAAAAATTCGCAGAAGTAACAGCTAACGAATGGAATGAAATGGATAAGAATTTGTGATCATGTTAAAAAGTATGAATTGGAACTCATGGAAAATGAGAACTTTTTGACAAAATTGAAGATTCTTTATCATTTACAGTAAACACGCGAGTTATCAGAAGAAAGCGATAGCGAATCCGTCCTTGGGTGCACATACTTTTCGCACTCAGACTGACACGAAATTTTTTTCCTACCTAATTTTTATTTTTTACAGCGTGTGCGTGGATTTTGGTAACGATAAAGCTAAATTAAAGAGCCTGCAAATAGAAGTCAAAAAGCTTCTAGAAGTTTCTTGACAATAGAATTAGGTTTTGAGAAAATTAATGGTGAATATGTAAAAATCACGCATTTTTTATATAGTTATTATTAATTTTCTCAAAAACTTTTTATTTCATATTTTTATGCTCTCCAATTTGGCTATTTTAGAAAATTTGATTTCCCAATTTTTTTTATATACCTACTTGTTGCGTTTTTTTTGCGCAACTTGTATATTATATGACAACTTTTTTGGTAACCACATTTGTTTTTTTTTAATAAGCAAAACTTTTTACATAAAAAGTTATTTTTTTTTGATAGAATCAAAAATAAAAAATGTTTCATATATTATCTATATTCACGCACAAACTATATAATACCTAACTATTTTGTCAATAAATTTAAATGTTTTTGTTTATTGTGTATTTTTGTTGCTGCCATCATTTTCTAATTATTACTATTAAGATACAGAGAATACAAACTAAAGATTCTACAGCGGTGGATCACATTTCAAAAACACATGGTATACAGAGCAAATCATGTTAATTCCAAGTTTCTCAGACGAATCCACAAAAGGCGATATATGTTTTGCTTATAATATGAAGAAAATACTGATTAAAACATCGATAGCTAACACACAAATTTCAAACAAACTGTGTTTATTTGTTTATCTTTTAAAATGTTCAATTTGTAGCATTTCAAAGTTTAAAGATCGATTTTCTTTAAATGTTAATATACAAGTTCGATCGTTTTGCCGTGAACTCTTCATATATACAGAGTGAAACATGCAATTGGAATAAATTCCATAACAGAAAACTATTCACAATTTGAAAAAACGGTTTTCCCTTCATATTTATTTATTCATCTCCAGATCTTTTAACAACACCAATTTGATCATGACGTCATGTGTGTAAAATTATGATGCCTTACATGCCTTTTTTCACTTGAACATTCTAAACACATACTGTAAATTTACGTAAATTTACTTGTTTTTAAGATAATGGCGTCTCAAAATTGTCGTTTTGGTCAGCTTAAAGCTCTTTATCGACCAAACTAATAAACTTAAAGCACATTGATTGGCACTACCCTTCACTTTTTGAAATCTATTGGGTTAGATCATCCTCCGGTTTAGCCTAAAATGTCAAAATTCGACAGTGGTGTCCATTTCCGATTTGAACGGATCCAATGGATTTCAAAAACGTAAGATAGAGAAGTGTAAGTAATTTAGTTCGGAGCTTAACCGTTTTAGACGACAGAGGTATCTAAGTGGCACACAATGACAATTTTGAATCGTCATTTTCTCGAAACAACTGAATTTGATTATAGGTACTGATCTAAAAAGACTGATTTAAATAATATGCATTTAAAAAATAGGTTTGTGGCGTCATAATTCTTACACAGATAATCAAATCATCATGATCAAATCGGTCTTCCCAAAAGATTTTTTCTTTCCTTTTATTAAATGCAATGCTAATTAGCTTAAGTTCACAAATTAATAAATGCTTGAATTTTTTATCACATTAAGAACCACTTCGCCTGGGAATGGCTCGGATGGGGTAACCTGAAAGTTTAAATACGACGGTGTACTTCTTTTGATATTTAAATTCACGTAAAAAAAATTAAGTGTACGAAAAATAATATATTTTTACACCACGTTAACCATCTGTTAATCTAAATTTGAAAAGTCTTCTCAAAAAAAATCCTAAAAACGACACTTTTTAATATAGTTACCTCAAAACCAGCCGCTATAAAACCACTATAGAGGAGAAAATCTGTATATCTGTTAATATAATTTCCAAAAGAGTTTAAACATCCTTCCTTATATAATGTAACAGAAGTGCTGTTACAATAAAAATGATCGAAAGTTGAAGTAGGGATCCTGCAACAGCTTACTGGCAGTCCTCTTTGACTGACAATATCATTTGACTCTCTTAACTTTAAATTGTTCCAATCTGTGTAGTTTTTGATACCGCAGCAAGTCATCTAGAATAAAATAAAAAGTTTACAGTGAATCTAATCTATTACATTATGACATGTAAAATCATTATACTGCACTCTTAGTTACAGTACAAGTTATTTGGTAAATCTAAAAAGTTATATCATCTTTTCTCAATGTTCTTTTCACCACTACGAAGTACCTGTCGCAGAGAGGAAAGAGTGCGTTCCTACAAGGAACCAGTATATAATTTTGTTGAAGTCGCTTACTGTAAAAGGCCGGTACAAGATGATACCAGCAATATTCGATTCAGTACTACAACTAGGGTAGCAAACAATTTAGAACATTCACAATACACAATTTATACAAGTTTTTTGGTAATGACAAAATTTAAAAAATGCAAACTAATCAATTAAGGAAAGATCTATGTTGGTAATATAATCCATAATCGTTTCCAGTGTCGCTGTAGCTGAGAAATAGATTTGATCATAAACCAGTTTAGGACATGTTTACGAACACATTTTTACTTTTGATCTAAGTGATTATTGGGACTAATGTAGAAGACGAAAATATTGCTATATAGATAAAGATTTATAATTTTGATATACGTATAGATAATTTTTTACTCGAAAAGGACAATTATTAGTCGAACTGGTCCGCTATGCCATTTTAGTCTATATATATTTTAATTCTCTGATAGAAAAAATCTATTGTAATTATGAAAAAAACACCGCCGAGACTTTCTTGTACCATTTCGCTTCTGAGGATTATCACATGACCTCGCTGAAATAAACGTTATATTATACTGAACCGGATTACAAGTCCCCTGGAAAAGAAAATACATCTGTTTACTTATTAATTAAAAAAGAATTCCAAACATAAACGGGTCTTTTTTTGCATAGTTAGTGCACCATAGTTAGGTCAACTAAAGTTCCTAGTTTCCCAATGTCTAAGATAAAGTAAATAAAACACATTTTACAAATGTTTGGATATTTTGATTGAGCTGAAAAGTCGAAATTGCCTTTTTAAAAAATTAATTACCTTACATACTTGCTACATCAGATGGAGTAAGTATTAAGTTAAAAAGCTGCGAATAAAATCAACAAACGACAGCTTTGATAAAACTTTCAGCATATTCGAAAGTTATAATGACTATTTTGCCTACACATGTACATAGGCTTTTTTAACATAAAAAGCAAACCATATTACCTAAAATTTGTGCACAAAGTCGCAAATAATTTATTGTTACGATTGGAAGCGAAATGATAATTTTCAACGAATGCTATCAACAAAAGCACCATCTAGAAAACATAAATAACTACCAAAGGAAGCGTTGCAGTCACCAACACTTCAGTCTCTATTCGGATGCGACAAAGAAAGCTTCGAAAATGACAAATGTGATTTTGGCGAAACGTCAGCAAAACTGTTTTTTTCAGAACGTCAGTAGTGCACGGATGTACACCCGGAATATATATATATATATATATATATATATATATATATATATATATATATATATATATATATATATATATATATATATATATATATATATATATATATATATATATATATATATATATATATATATATATATATATATATATATATATATATATATATATATATATATATATATATATATATATATATATAGTTTTGGTATATTTTCTTTGACGTCCTAATATTATAATATATTTCTAAATTGAAATTTCTTGGTTTTAGGTCAGTTTATGTTGAAATAAATTAGCTCACATTGTCTTTTTGAACATTTTTATTAACGTTTCGACCTTTTTCAAGCGTTGTCGCCCAATTAGTTTTGGAGGATTTGGAGGAAACTGTTTTGCAAAAGTTAGATTTCGAGATTCCATTTTTTTATCGATACGTAGATGATTGTATCACAGCTATTCCCAAAAACCAAGTCGAAAACTTAAAAAAATATTTTAACAGCCATAATATTAAATTACAATTTACTACTGAAGTTGAAGAAAACAAAAAAATTAACTTTTTAGATATAACATTACACAATGAAAATCAAAAAATAAAAACTGAATGGTATACAAAAAAAACATGGTCCTCTAGATATCTTAATTTTAACTCCAACCATCCAATTGCCCAAAAAAAATCAGTGGTTATTGGCTTGGCAGATCGAGTGGTACAACTCTCTGATCCTGAATACCGAACAGAGGCCATCAACAAAGCGAAACAAGCACTTTTCGAGAACTGTTATCCACCAAAATTTGTCAATAAAATATTTAAAAAGAGAATTCATATATTTTATAATTCACAAAAAAAACAGCAGAAAACACTAATAAATAAATCAACAAAATTTATATCATTGCCCTTTATAAATGGCCTTTCACAGCAATTCCAACATCTCTTCGAAAGAAATAACATAAAAGTGTGTCATAAAGGATACAACTTATTATCTTGGGGTATATACTCAAGATTAAAAACAAAAACACCTAAGAATAAAAAAAAGTAATATCATTTATGAGATTCCATGCAGGGATTGCCCCGGGGTTTATATTGGGCAAACAGGGCAGTATCTAGAAAATAGATTAAAGGGTCATAAGTATGATAAAGGAAATACCACTGCATTGACATCACATCAAAAATCGCGAAAACATACATTCAATTTCGACGAAACTAAAATATTACGAGTCGAACCAAACAAAAAGAAACGAGAGTTCCTCGAAATGGTAGCAATCCAAAAAAATCCAAATGCCATAAACGACAAAAAAGATCTAAATAATTTAAGTAAAACCTACCTATCAGTTCTATGGTACCCAAGCATACATTTTATTTATTTTATGTTCTTCGGTTGTGATTGTAAATTGTTAGTGAGATATGTAAAAGTGAAATGGTTAATATATTAGAAATTTTATTTTTAAAATTGAGCTGCGTTTAAGGTAAGATTCTTGACATGTATGTAAGTTAAGTTTGAGATTTAAACAATGTGAGCTAATTTATTTCAACACAAACTGACCTAAAACCAAGAAATTTCAATTTAGAAATATATATATATATATATATATATATATATATATATATATATATATATATATATATATATATATATATATATATATATATATATATATATATATATATATATATATATATATATATATATATATATATATATATATATATATATATATATATATATATATATATATATATATATATATATATATATTTATATATATATATATATATATATATATATATATATATATATATATATATATATATATATATATATATATATATATATATACATATACACACGCACGTGTGGACATTCGTTCACTACTGTCGTTCTGAAAAGAACAGTTCTGCTGACGTTTCGTCCAAATCACATTTGGCATTTTCGAAGCTTTTAAACAAACCTACATTTTTTATCTCGACAACTTTTTTGTCTTGATCTAACATACATACATACAAATATTTATTAATTTACTGCATCTACTTAAATAAAAACGTAGATAGAGCTTCGATACTCCAGTATATCACTTTTAAATTTTATTTTTGCTTTTTATCAATTCATTTTTAATTTATCATTTTTTTATTTTTGTAAGTTTAATAATCTGTAAAAAAATTATTTAATAATTTTCTTCATAAAAAGGTTTCTATTCGAGGAAATGGAAATTTACCGGCTTTTAAAATATTTAATTAGCCGCCATTTTGTTTTTCCATATATAATTGAAAAAAATTTACCAGTTCTTTTCTGTTTCGCACTTGATTTTTGCGCAAAATTTCAACTTTAGATAAGTAGATACTGATATTTTAAACATTTAATTAGATCGCCATTTTGTTCTACCATAATGGTTCCCCACGAAAATTTTACATAAGATTTTTTTATCACCCTTGGTTTTTGTGTAATCTTTAAAACCAATTCAATTCAAATTTTTACCAGTTCATCCCTTTATAATATTTGATTTTTGACCACAATTTGAACATAATCGATAAAGTAACTTTTTGCACTGACTTTTATAACATTTTATTAGGCCGCCGTTTTGGATTTGTAGCAAATCTTACCAGTTGATGGTCATGTCACAAATCATTTTTCTGCAAAATTTGGGGTAAACTGGATAACCAGCTTTTTAATAATAATTTTTTACCAAAATGTTACTACCTCATCATCATATGACGTTTAATTTTGAACCAAAATTTGAAGTAAATAGGATAAGTAATTGTTGAGCTTTGTCGCGGATAGACATATGGACAAACCGGCGGAATTGAGAAAACATGTTTTTTTTGCGACTAGTATTCTTATCCTCTTGCGAGGAAAGTAAAAAGAAGCGAGCGCTATTAGACAAAAATCGAATAGTTAATTTTCATATTGTTATTCCATGTTAATAGCTAAATTAAAAATATAAAAGATTTTTTTTTATTAGCACAGTCAACATTATTCCCAATAATCACCTAGATCAAAAGTAAAAATGTCTTCGTAAACATGTCCTAAACTGGTTAGAATTTAAGATTTAGGACAGTGATAATTAAAAAAAATCTTTTATATTTGCAATTTAGCTATTTGTTATTCGTACAAAAACATCTAGAAAGGGTGTTGGTAATTCAGATGATCAAGAAGCACGGGGAGGTTTTCTAGACCAAATTACTTTTAACATTTTATCGCCGTTTTTTTCGCAACTGATTCGACCTAGTTGGCTTTGAATTTTTGGTGATCTTCGCTGTTTGATACCTCATTACGTCAGCTTCTTTTACTGGAAGTCTTGTAATTGTGGCTTCAACGGATGACACTATATCTCCTTCTTCTTCCTTCTTCCGATCTTCTGTGCTAAAATTTAATGGGGCTATGCACGAAAATTTTCCGCCGTCTGTTAAACCGGAATGGAAATTTAAAAACCAAATACATAAAATACCTTAACTGTCAGTTCTCATTATAATAAAAAGGGTAAAAACTTTTTGAAAAATCCGTTTTCTCGTTATATTTTTTGACTTTCAATAGTTTTTTGATGTCATAATCCGATAGCCCGGAAAAAAACAACATAAGTTAATTAGGCTTGTAAACTTTAATTCTAGCTAACTCATAACGGAGTAAAATTGAGGGGCCCGCCTACGTGTGACACCCTGTACATCTTATGGGAAATATAAGTTCTCAATTTCTCTTACCTCTGATTGAATCGAATCTAAAGTTGCACTTATTTCACTATCGTTACCGTAAGTCCTCAAAGCTTTGCTTAGTCCCACTTTAAGTATTCCAGCGGTATTATCTTTAAGTAGAATACTGCCAATTCCTCCAATCAATGCTAACACTAAAAGAACTACGGAGACAAAACCCTAGAAATAGATTTTCAAGATAACATGACACATGCCACACACATTTGGTACAAATAGGTTAAATAGTAAATGAAAGTAGTTTTTCAGGTAGTAATTTTCGCTTCACTACTTTTCATTAAAAGGATACAATTAATAATGCAACTTTTAGCGGCATACTAATATTTTAATATTTTAGTAAATTATATTTCCATGTCCCCCAAAAGTTATTTCGAAAATGTAAATCGTTTTCAAGAAAAACACTGCAGTCACTAAATGAAATGGATCTAATTAACTTGTACAAAAATAAAGTGTTTTTCCTCTCTCAAGACCAACTCGTCAATGTCGTCGTTCGAGGAGATATTATGATAGTAGAAATACACTAGTATAGTCGAATGCGGTCTTATCATGCGGGTCCAAAGGTCACCAACATTATAAATCAAATCAAATCAGAAAACACAGTGAATACCAAAATGTTGTGTGATTCTTTTATCGAGCTATTAAATCTCGATAGGCTATATACAAATATACAGGGAGAAAGAAATTAGTTTTTTTTATTATATTATTAAGATAGCCACTTAAAATTATTTTGTATATTAAATACCGAGGGACTAAATAACAAAATTCGCTAAATATGTATTTGGTTAAAATGTTTTAGTTGGCAAAAAGAAAAATACACAAAATGGCAAGCCCCTTAATAAAGTCGGAAGGCGGTTCGAATTAATGGAACAATCAGGATAAGTTCTGTTTGTACAGCCACTTAATGAAAGTGAGATTTTTTTATCAATCACCAAAAATTATGAGCCCCGCTTGTATATATATTTATATATACTAATTTTGTTTTCTTGGGTATTTTGGTTCGATAGTAGGAATAAAATTAAAACAAATTTAATTTCATTTTTGTTACATTTTTATAGACGTTTCGACCATTTATGGTTGGTCTTCATCAGTATTTTTTTTGCGTGTCTGTAACAATAGAAAACCGAGATAAGATATTTTTCTTAAAAGACTATTATAAATTGTATGGACAAATTATTAATAATATTATTTTAACATTTTAGATGACTTACCATAAGAAGGATCTTTCAGAATTCATCCTTATGCAACATTTAAAAACAGCATGTTTTCCATACAACACTCAAAAACAGCACATTTAAAAACATTGAAAAGAACGTCATACAGATTAAAATTACTATAATATTAATTGCTACGAGTATGTCTATCTTCGAGCGACACTGCTTTAACTGGCAGAATGCATTCATGTGAAACGTCGGTTAAGGAATTCTATGGGTTTTTTTTTTATATATATTAGTTTAAAAAAGCAAAGATAATTAGATTTGTTTTGAACTGTTTTATTATTTAAAAGGTGATATATTGTTTATTTACTTTTGAATTTAGAAGAAAAGGGGCTAATTTAGTTTTTTTTTTTATATTAATTTAATGTATATATGAAGTCAGTTTTAGAGTTATTTGATAACGTTATAATATATTTGGCTCAAATTCTTTATGTCTGTTTTGTCATTTATAGCATTGATCTCCCGTTTTATGTATAACATTTCCAGAAACTCTCTCTTTTTTTGATTAATTTCCGTGTTTAGAATAGTAGTATCTTGAAAGTTAAAAGTATGTTTATATTCTGTTTCGTGATTTGTAAGCGCTGTTTTATTTTTTTTATCATACTTGTGTCCATTCAAACGATTTTTAAGATACTGTGTGGTTTGCCCTATATAGACCTTTGGGCAGTCGTTGCATTTTATTTTGTATATAGTGTGTGTTTTTTGAAACTTAGGTGTTTTTGATTTTAAAGAGGAAAAAAATTGTTTTTGTAGGGTATTGTAACTTTTGTGAGATACGGTTAGATCTTGTTTTTTAACATATATCACAAAAAAAATCTGTAGTAATTAGTTTAGCCGATAGAGCAATTAAATTGAGCAACCCTGAGTTTAGAAATAGCTCAATAAAAAAAGCAAAAAATATGCTTAAATTAAACTCATATCCACAACAACTAATAAATTCTATTTTTAGACAACGCATTGAACAGCACAACTCCAATATCACAGATAAAGAAAACCGAAAAAACAATAAGAAAAATCATAAACACTATTTGTCCCTACCATATATACCCAACCTGTCAGAAAATTTCCAAAAGCTTTTTAAAAAACATGATGTTACTGTGTGTCACAAAGGGTTTAACCTCCTAAATAATAATTACAGCAAACTAAAAAGTGAAATTCCTAAAAATAAAAAAACCCATACTGTATACCAGATACCATGTAAAGATTGTCCTTCTGTGTATATTGGTCAAACTAGCCAACATCTTCACAATAGGTTAAATGGGCATCGATACGATAAAAAAAATACTACAGCACTTAAAACACATGAGGAAAACTTTAATCATAATTTTAACTTTGATGAAACAAAAATACTATTAACAGAACCACACAAAAGAAAACGCGAATATCATGAAATGATCCACATAAAAAACAATCCTCAATCCATAAACGATAAATCGGAAATAGCTGGTCTCAATAAAATATATTTTAATATTCTTAATTAAATTTTTCACCTTAAAATTAGAAAATATGCAGTTCTCTAATAAATATTTTATTAAATAATTCATTATTATGTTTTTTAACTAGTACCCCAAAAAAAAATACACTTTTATTTTGCAATTGGATACCAAATGAGAAATGAAATGACAATGGTATTTTGGATGTTCGTAAAATAATTTCTTCTAAACTCTTACAGCACAAAAAAACAACAGAATTCTCATAGCACCTACATGTCTTATTTGTAATATAGTAGCAGTCGACTTTAATACTCGTGGTGTTCGTTCTATGTATATGACTGATGTATTATATTTTCACGTTGTGTGTGTCTTTAATGTAATATACAAAATGTCAGCTTCGTGTTATATGTCTCATATGTGTTACACAATTTGTTATCGCATTTAATGCATTTTGGATCTTTGTTTCTGATGGTAAGTTTATTTTTTGTAAAACGTATATGTATATTTATGTAGGGTCAATTTTACTTTTAGACACGTTATAAACCAGTTGAAAAAGTTGTACGAAAGTCAACGAAACGTCCTGGAAAAAAAAAATAAAATTATGTAACTGCCCACTATTTCGCAGTTTACTCTACTGAACCAAAATTCCCAAGAAAACTTTGCTGAAACTTATATATATATATATATATATATATATATATATATATATATATATGTATATGTATATATATATATATATATATATATATATATATATATATGTATATACCCTGCATTCTTTGTTAGCCCCGAGTTTCTGGTAAAGCGATTTTACCGATTTTTATATATCTAATTTTGTCTTATAATTAATAAAAAAATTTACTTATTTTAAAAACGCTTTCAAATTGAAACAAGTATTCTACAATTATTTATTTATTGCCTACAAAATTACAAATGTACTAAAAAAGTAAGCAAAAAAAATGGTGTCAAATCTAATAAAAAAAATTTTAAATTAAAATTCATTTGCTAATATCCAGGAGCCAGTGGCAAAAGCTCTGAGAATCGGTATAAGGAATGGTGCTATTTCTTTCAGTACTCGGGCGTAATATAATTTAATGAATCTTACCAAACAATTTGCACTTCATCTGATGTAAGATATATATATATATATATATATATATATATATATATATATATATATATATAATATATATATATTATATTTCCGGCATCTAGGGACCCTTAAACGTAAAGATCTGAAAAAACCTCACGAGGGAAGTAATAACTAATTATCGTGTGTTTTTAACAAAAGTGTATAATATTTTTGCAAAATAAACTTTTTTTGTTATTCCAAATACAAAAAAAAAACAAGTTTTCTTTGCACAGGGGTGGCCCGCATTTAAATAAATGACACTGTATAAGAGGTTAGATTTTTAGGTCACGCGGGGCTCATAATTTTTGGTGATTGATAAAAAATCTCACTTTCATTAAGTGGCTGTATAAACAGAACATATCCTGATTGTTCCACTGATTCGAACTGCCTTCCGACTTTATTAAGGCGCTTGCCATTTTGTGTATTTTTGTTTTTGCCAACCAAAAAATTTTAACCAAATACATATTTAGCGAATTTTCTTATTTAGTCCCTCGGCATTTAATATATAAAATAATATTAAGTGGCTATCTTAATAATATTGCGTAATATAATATAAAAACTATTTTCTTTCTCCCTGTATATTTGTAAATAGCCCATCGAGATTTAATAGCTCGATAAAAGAACCACACAACATTTTGGTATTCACTGTGTTTTCTGATTTGATTCACAATGTTGGTGACCTTTGGACCCGCACGATAAGGCTGCATTCGACTTTAAGTATTTATTTTAAAACAACAATAATATTTCTCACTCCTTCTTGATAAAAATCAAGTACAACTACAAGTTACTTGAAACTTCAAATACTTTTAAAATTTGAAAGTAGGTACTTGTTACTTGGTTCGTCTTGTTGATTTGCTATTTGGTACTTGTACTTCAAATGCTTTTTGTCAGTAGTTGTGACAGCAGAATTTGGTTATGGACGTCTTGTAATACTGCCCCCTATAATTAAAAACCATCCCTGTCTTTTCTTAAGGTAAAATATATGTCATTCTACGAATTTTTTCACAGCAATACAAATGTTGCATTACGCGAAGACTAACTTGGTCAAAAAAAGGCACAAAATCATGTGATCTTTAATTAGAACTTAAAAAATTACCAGTTATTACTTACTAGACAAGCTGCGTTACAATAACCTTCCGTTGATCTTCTATATACGTCCCAAAAGCTAAAAATACACATTAGGACTCCAACTGCAATCAGTACATTAGAGAAGTGGATATATTTTTCATCAACAAGCGGATGATATTTGACAAGCTGTTCCTTTACGTTTGATGCAATTAACTCAACTGCATACCCCAATATCTAAAAAAATAACGTTTAACGATTAATTATTAGAATGTTATCGAAGATTCGGGTCATTATATTTTTCTAACTTGAAACTGGAAATTTAATGAACAAAACTTTAAAAAGACGAAGTAGATAAAAGCTGCTTCCACAAATAGCATAAGTAAATTATGCTTTCGAAACGGTTTTAAACTTTTTGAAAAAGTTCACTATACCGGTATATTTCTTTATTCAATTAAACGTATGTAGAGGGCTCATTTTTTATGTGAGGCTATCTTATCTGTCTATATTTCTAAATTTAATTATAGGAATTTTAGAATAGACCGAATGAAAGTATTATACTCAGATCGACAGATAATTTTATCGTCAATGATATAGTTAACTACAGTTTAAGATTTTAGTATACAAGGGGTTAAAAAAGTACCTACCTTATAAAAATCAACAAAATATACAGTACTCCTATTTTTGAAAATGTTGATATTTACTTAAACATTTTTGGACCAAAACATAAACAATAATAAAACAAGTCGACATATTCTAACACAATTTAGTATATACATCGTAAAATGAGAGTACTGTAATCACGAAAAAATCACCCTCCAAGATTTTTTCAGTTTCAAGGTAGATGCCGAGAACTATATATAATAACTAACATAACAACAAGAAGATCGTTAACGAAAACCAATTAGAAACTTAATATCTGCGAAATATCTGCGGACCAACGGAGTAGTTAAAGACTGATGGATATGGGTGACACGTAGGACATAGTAATCTATGTGTCCTGAGGATGCAACAATAAAGTTGTGAAACGTCGACTACTTAAAATTTGACTTTTGTTTTTTTTAGTGGATCCTAACCCCCAATAATACACCACTCTAACATAACAACAAGAGAAATTTTAGCGAAAACCAATTAGGAACTCAAATCTGAGAAATACATGCGGACCAACGAAATAGGTGAAGACTGATAATATGGGTTTCATGCAGGATATAAGATCTATATATGGGTCCTGAGGATGCAATTATAAATTTGCGAAACGTCGACAATTTAAAAAGGACTTATTTTTTACTGGATCTTAACCCGAAATAATGCACCACTCTAACAAAATTATTTTAATATTGTACGGCCATATTGGATTATTACCAAAATATTACCAGGTCATGCCCATACGAACCTTAATTTTTGTTCAAAATTTGAAGTCAATTGGATAAGTAGTGTTTAAGCTATGTCACGAACTGACTGACAGACAGACATACCGACAGACGGACCGACGGAAATGATAAAACATGTTTTTTTGACATCTAGGGATGATAAACGTCGTCGTTTTGCTGCAGTGAGTTCCAGAGTTGTTTATTTGCATTTTTTGGTTTTTCTGAATAATCCTTTTTGAATGTTTTAAAGCTCCGAGACCTGCTAAATATCCTTTGTTCTTTTACTTGTTTGCCACCTTGTGTTTTAATGTATTGTAGTGGTAACCATCATTGGTGTTCTATGGAGAAGTATAATTATATTAGTTGTATTGTTTACGTGAGCCTCTAATTCTAAGGAATTAGCCTTGAAGAAAACGATAAATAAATCGTCGAAACGTCGGCCAATTTTTTAAAAAACTGAGGTTTGATTTATGTCCCTAACCCGCTAAACACCATCTTGAATTCTTACCAAAGTTTTACCAGTTGATTCCAACATAATACTTGATGTGTATGCAAACTTTGAAATAAATTGGATAAGCAGTTTTTTCATAATAATGTTTTTAAACATTTCACTAGGCTGCCATTGTTTTGCCATACTAAATTTTTACCAAAATATTACCAGAACATCCTCATATAACTCTTAATGTTTGGTCAAAATTTGAAGCCAATCGGATTAGTTTTTAAAATATGCCGCGAACTGACAAGCAGACAGACAGACCGACAGACGGGCCGACGGAACTGATGAAATATATTTTTTGGCATCTAGGGACGCTAAAACGAATTCAAACATTTTATTCGGATATCTTGAATTAGTACCACAATTTTACTAGTTTATCCCTATACCACAATTAGCACACAATTTGAAATCAAACTATTAAGCAGTTTGTTCAGGCTTAATTTTTAAATATTTTTTTAAGCCGCCATTTTATTCCGCCATCTTGGATTCATACCAAAATATTACCAGTTGACTTCAACATAATACTTAATGCTTTTTGCAGAATTTATGATAAATTGGATAAGTAGCTTTTTTATAACATTTCACTAGGCCGCCATTTTGTTTGGCCCTATTGGATTTTTACCAAAATGTTACCAGGTTTGAATTTTTGACCAAAATTTGAAGTCAATCGGGTAAGTAGTTTTTTAGCTAGACCGCGAACAGACAGACCGACGGAATTGAAAAAACCTGTTTTTCGTCATCTAGAACGAAAAGAAACGTGAAGATCCGAATAAATCTGGGAGTACGATTTTTTCACAATTACTATACTTCCCTTTTATGAGGGAAGTGAAAATCCAATATTGCGAAAGAAAATGGCGGGCTAATGATACGTAAAAAAAATATCACTAAAGAAGTGTTTATCCAGTTTACGTCAATTTTTACAAAAAAATCAAACTGGTACGAATTTAGCGTCCTTAGATACCAAAAATATTCCGTCGATCTACCTGCCTGTTTGTTAGTTCGCGCCGTAGCTAAAAAACTACTTTTGCCTTCAAATTTTAGTCAAAAATTAAGAGTCATGTGATAATATTTTGGTAAAAATCCATTATGGTGGAACAACAATGGCGGCTAAAATAATAAATGTAATAAAAATCTAAATAAAACCTTCTATTATGGAGGAAAATAATAAAGGGCATAATTGATTTTTTGTAGACTACGGAAATATTGTTATTAAAAATAAGTGATAATATTAAATAAATTAAAAACTTTATAGAATGTGAAGAAAGTTATTACCACATAATTATTGCGTATATAGTCTGTTTATTGTAAGTAATAAAATTTTTTGCATGGGAGGTGAATTACCCATTTTTTTTTTTAGATTGTGAAGTAGTAGCAGAAATACTTAAGAAAGTAGTTTTGCAAATGAAATTATTTATACATTTACATTTTTGCTCCAAAAAATAGACTACTGAGCCAAACTGGCCGAATCCGACACTGTCTTTACCAATTACAATTTATATCTAATATTTCCAAACCCAATTTTAAAAATATCCGAATGACACAGCAATATAATAACATTAATAACTAATAAAATATAACAAAAAAAATTGTTGTGGTCAGGTGATTGAGGCCAGGCCAGGGGTTAAACATAAACAAGTTAGGTTTTTCTGCATTAAGTTAAAACTACTGGAATTTTTTTTTTTTTATGAAAACACTTTTATAATAAACAAAAATGCTATCTGTATTAAGTTATAAAAATTCAAAACATTTTAATTGCATGTTTCTCTATAAACGAAAGCCCTCCAAAAACAAATGTTTTCAATAATTCTGGACTTTTATAATTTCGTACACAAAGTACGCCATTTATACCCGACCTATGCTCACCGACACGGGTGACTCACTGTGATGATTAGTTTCCACGCATGATATAGCACATAGCCCGCGTCTCTATTTAAATTTTCAGGGTGCTTGATAATTTTAATAGATTCTCTAATTTTTCGTTTATAATAACCCGAGACTACATCAAGACTGATGCAGGAACATTCGTATCTTTTACATTACAACTCCTGACAGTGGCGGCTCTCCAGAGAACGCGGGTGAAGTGCCGCTTCACCTACATTTTCCAATCAATTTACTTAAAAATAAAAATATTTTTAAAATATTAAGCGTTTTATAATCTACATTCCTATTATAAAAAAGTAGTATGTTTTATATAAATTCATAGTATTCACTTAATTACACCATTATTTTATATCAAAACTAGTGCGTTATACAGGGTGTTTGAAAGGTCGATGCAAAGTCTTGGGGAGGTGATAGGGGAGGTTATTTAGACTTAATTAAGCCAAACATACCTTAGTACAAAGTCTTACGGTTTTCGAGTTTTTCGAACATTTTGGATTTCTTTAAAAAAATGCATTTTTTCACATTTTTCTCCTTTTATCTCGAAAATAAAAGATGACAGTTTGATGATATTATTTTTTTGTATTAACCAGAACGTTTGTCTCTTTTGAAAGTGTAAAGAAAAGAAAACCACACTGACTACAAAAAAATAATAAATAAATTTCAGGTAAATTTTCTTTCTCCTGATCAAAAATTAAGAAAATAAGAAAATTAAAAATTACTTTTTGTGATGAAGTATTATTAATAAAATCAGTTTGTTTACATTCTTAAAAATAAATGATAAATTATCTGTACTTCGGGCCTTCCCAAACGGTGCACAATAAACAATCATATCGGGCTAAATCTAAGAATTTTAATGTAAACACTGATAACAAGCATACAACAAAAATGTTTTGCAAATCTGTTAGTTTTCAAGGTATCTGTAGCGTTGCGCGTTCCTTGCTATGCTATTAGTTTATTATTCCTAATTCAGTCGTGTCAAGTTACAGTTTTGCTGATCCAGCACCGAACATCAAGTGTAGGTTTTCGCTGAAACCTTGAAGTAATTAGTTGGTAAAATGGCTGCGTTCACTAACGAAGAATCCGCAGATATTATTTACATGTATGGCAGAGCAGATGGTAATGGATTAGAAGCACGACGCTTGTATCAAGAGCGATATCCTAAGAGGAGATTGCCTAATGTTAGGGTGTTTTATAACACTTACCGACGTATTTACGAGACGGGAAGTGTACAACGTAATGAACCTACGTCCAGGTCTACATCTTCCTGAAGTCGAAAATCTAATCCTTCAAGCGTTTGAAGACGATTCCACTACAAGCATTAGAAAGGTTGCTGGTAATCTTAATTTGTCGATATGGAAGGTTTGGCGTACCATGCAGCACGAAAGAAAATATCCTTTCCATGGTACCGGCGTACAAGGACTTGAAGATGGTGATCCTGTTCGGAGACGCGAGTTTTGTCGTTTCCTCTTGAATAGCGACATTGAGGACGAACGATTCCTGAAACGTATTTTATGGAGCGACGAATCAAATTTTTCAAGGGAGGGCATTACAAATTTGCATAATCTGCATGAATGGGCTAATAAAGGCGAAAATCCACACTGGAAAAAACAAGTGTCTTTCCAGCACAAATTTTCCGTTAATGTATGGGCCGGCATAATTGGACGAAATTTAATCGGTCCTCATTTTTTGCCTGAAAGATTAAACGGAGACAGTTATCTACATTTTTTGCAAAACGATCTACCTGAATTACTTGGAGGATTAGAGTTTGCAGACGACATGGAAATTATTTTCCAACACGGCGGATGTCCAGCCCATTTTCGTCTAGACGTAAGACAATATTTGGATGATGTTTTTCCAGATAGTTGGATCGGCAGAGATGGACCAATTCCGTGGCCTGCTAGATCTCCGGACTTGACGCCACTGGATTTTTATGTCTGGGGGCGGGCTAAAGAATTAGCTTATAATGAAGAAATTGTAACAAGAGCCCATTTAATAAGAAAAATTGAAGAGGCTTTTCAAGTAATGCAACAGGACATGTTATTACGAACAACAACTACGGAAGTAAGACGTAGAGCTCGAGCACGCATAAGAAATAATGGATCTCATTTTGAACAACAATAAACCATGTTTTAATAGGAAATTTTGCTTTATTCATTGTTTATGGTCTAAATTCGATTTCTCGTTTTCACATAAATTACTATTTTTTTGGTTGTGGTTTTTAAAGTTGACTAGGTACCTAAACATAATAACACACTTTTGAAAGGCCCTAAGTGACAGATGTTTTTAAATGTAGTTTTAATAATGCTAACAAGCTAATTTTGTTAATAAACTTCAGCAGAAAAAGTAATTTTTTTTCAGTAAAACGACAAATTACCTGATATTTATTTATTATTTTTTTGTAGTCAGTGTGGTTTTCTTTTCTTTACACTTTTAAAAGAGACAAACGTTCTGCTAATACAAAAAAATAATATCATCAAAGTGTCATCTTTTATTTTCGAGATAAAAGGAGAAAAATGTGAAAAAATGCATTTTTTTAAAGAAATCCAAAAAAGGTATGTTTGGCTTAATTAAGTCTAAATAACCTCCCTATCACCTCCCCAAGACTTTGCATCGACCTTCCAAACACCCTGTATACTCAAAAAACAATGAATTAAAAACGTAGCGTCCTGTCCTATGGTAGACGTCAACAAAAATTGTTTTTTAAATGGTGTCACCGAAAGAGTCAATCCCTGGTCAATTTTTGTCATTTTAAAGTTTGTATTCTGAATATATAGTATAGTTCCAGTATTTGGTTTATTATAAATATTTTGCAATCAGGTATGTACTTTATATTTAATAATATGTGGAGTTTTCTTTACGATGCTCATACCTATAATAACAATCGATTAAATCAACGTCAAAAATAATTTAAAATAGCGATTACTTTGGAGGGTAAAACTTTTGTATGCTTTTGTACGTAATGATTTTGATATTATTTTATTTCGTTAACTTTTACTTTGGTAAAACGTCTTCTACAATCCCTTCAGTCCGAGGACAGCCCTCTCAAAGGGATACTTTTCAAGGAACTCCTATGCCCCACATTTCTAGTTCTGAACCCATTATTAATTCTGCCGAACCAATTACCAATACTCATTGTATTACGAACCACTTTTCTGCATCTCAACAAACTATTCTTTTGCCTACGTGTGAAGTAGATATTAAGGATATTCGAGGTAATTTTCAGAAAATTCGTGTACTTCTGGATACCGGGTCCATGGCAAATTTTATTTCCGAGTCTTGCGTACGGCGACTTGGTCTTAAACGTAAGAGTTTTTCTGTCCCTGTTGAAGATTTAAATGGAATGTCTACTTGCACAAAAAGTGGTTCTACACAGTGTATAATAAAACCTCATGGTCAACCAAATCCCTTGCTTTCGTTTGAAGATATTATCATACCAAAGGTTTGTTCTAACCAGCCTAAGATTCCTATTAATCCTGATAAAATCGAACACATTAAATACTTGAAGCTTGCTGATAATAATTTTCACACGCCGGGTTCTATCGACATGCTTATTGGTGCTGAGCTCGTACCTCTTGTATTAAGGGAGAACTGCACGCAAAAAGTGAAAAACTAGCGACAAGGTCTAGTCAAGTCCAAAGTAAGATGAAAAGGTACCTACGTATTAGAAAAAACTTCCTGCACGTCCGACCTAAAAAAAATGTGTTATGTATAGGCAATTTAAATTACATTTCGTTTAAAAATGGGTTCAAAAGGGTTCACGCGCTGCAGAAATACAAAGACATGAGTACGATTTACCATTTCAAATTTTGCAGTTACGTAGACAAAGGATCAATGCAAGGCGGTAAAGAGCCATTGTGGAAAAAAAATTATATGTGACGGCATTTGCGTTAAAAAGTGGCCGAAAAATGGTCGAAAATGGCAAATCTACTTCTATTTTATAATTCTAGATTTGATTTTTTCATAAAAAATCGCATTTAGCGCCCACCTATACAGTATACATATTTCCCTATTGAAATCACATTGAAGCTAATACATATCTCTTATAGTTTTAACATAATATTGCAGCGGCGGAAGGCTTGCAAATGTTCCATAATACTGCGTGCAGTTCCCCCTTAAGATCTGGTCGTATTGTTGAAAGTACTGATCAGCCTATTGCTTTAGAGACCATCTTTGGTTATGTGTTGCAAGGAAAAACCAATGTTTCTTGCGAAGCTTCAAACTCTCCTTTGAGTTGCCACATCTCAGTAGAGGATAATCTTGATATTTTATTACGTAAATTTTGGGAAATTGGGCACCTTCCTAAACAATCCTTTTTCTCCCCTGAAGAAAAACAATGTGAGGAGATTTATAAAACACTGACTTGTAGGGATACTTCCGGACGATTTTCGGTACCATTATTATTTCGTCAATCAAACCCCAAATTTATTGACACTTACTCTCAAGCTTATCGCCGTTTCGACATGCTTGAAAATCGTTTTTTCAAAAACCCCGACTTGCATACAAAATATGTAAACTTTATGCAAGATTACTTAGATAAAGGTCATATGTCTTTGGTTCCCCAAGACGATTATAAATCTTTATCGGGTTACTATATCGCTCACCATGCTGTCTTCAAACAGGAGAATTTGACTCTAAAATTAGAGTTGTGTTCGACGCAAGCTTACGTGACATTAACGGCGTTAGTCTTAATGACACTCTTCTTGTAGGTCCTAAATTGCAACAGGATATTTCTACGCTTCTTTTAAAATTTCGATTTTTCGCCTACGTCTTTGTGATATAAAACAAATACACAGACAAATTTCTGTTCATCCTGAATTTTGGAACTACCAAAAAATTTTATGGCGTTTCAAACCGAGCGATCCTCTTCAGGAATATTTCTTACGTACTGTGGTTTATGGAATTAATTCTTCACCATACTTGGCCTTAAGGGCTTTAAAATAACTTGCGGCGCAGGCAACTTCTTTCCCCAAGGCTGCTCAGGCTATTCGCAGTCAATTCTATATTGATGATGGATTATTACGAAGTGATTGTTTGGAGTCAGCTTTAGCACTTCAATCTGACGTCATTGAGGTTATGAAAAGGGGAGGTTTTGAAATGAGCAAATGGGCAAGTAATCACCCTGCTCTCTTGGCCTCTATTCCATCTTCTGATGTTCAAAGTTCGTGTTCGTTTGATAAAGAGGAACCATCATTTATTAAGGTACTTGGTCTCAAATGGAATACGAATTTAGATGCCTTTTCATACACTTACACCCCTATCGACCGTCCTTGTACAAAAAGAAATATGTTATCGGAGATTAGTCGAATCTTCGATCCCCTTGGCTTTATTGCTCCTTGCCTTCTACTTGCCAAACTTCTTTTGCAGCGTTTGTGGGAATCCAAAGTTTCATGGGATGAACCCCCGTCTAAGGCTATTTCAGTTCTTGGTATTATAAAAATTCCTCGGTACGTCGGGTCTAATTCAGTCAAGAAAACACTGTGGTCTTATCCATATCTATATCTTCCCCAAACTTTATTTCTTTTTTGTTAGAGAAATTTTCTAGTTGGCTGAAAACTCTAGTTGGATAGTTGCTTATATTCTCCGCTTTATTTCAGATATAAAATTAAAGACAAACTTTCAAGGTGGTTTAAGTACTCATGAAATTGACTCTTCACTTAAAATTATCGTAAAGCACGTCCAACAAGAGACGTTTTCAGATATTATTTTAAAAATAAAGCAAAATTCCTTGCTGCCTAAACCTTTTAGAAAACTTGCTCCTTTTATCGACGCTGACGGTTTACTAAGAGTTGGTGGTAGACTCAGAAAATCTCAATTTTCATATGATGTCAAACATACAATTTTACTGCCATAGGCTTACTGAGTTAATAGTTGAATTTACTCATAACACATATCTGCATCCTGGGCTTAAAACGATGCAATATTTATTACTTCAACAATTTTGGATTCTCTCGCCTCGGAGTGCCATCTATAAATGCCTCTTAAAGTGCATTAAATGTTTCCGATGTAAGCCCAAGTCATACAATCCCTTTATGTCCAATTTGCCTGCTCTCAGGGTTTCTCAAATCAAAGCATTTTCTTCTGTCTGTGTAGATTTTGCTGGCCCCTTTTTTCTTTTAATGGCCAAACATAGGGGTGCAAAAACGTATAAGGGTTACGTCTGTGTATTTGTTTGTACAACTACTAAGGCAATACATTTAGAGGCCACTTCCGATCTCAGCGCCGAATCTTTTTTGGCTGCTTCGTTGCCAGACGAAGTAATTGCATAACTATAACAAGTGATCAAGGCACAAACTTTAAAAGAGCCTATAATATGCTTCTTGATTTGGCGCAAAAGACTGCCCAAGACATTTCTATCACTTGGAATTTTAACCCCCCTGGTGTCCAAACTTTAATGGACTTGCCGAAGCGGGTGTCAAATCTTTTAAAAGTCATTTTTACCATGTTTTAGGAAATCAAAGCTTTTCTTTCGAAGAGTTTTATACCATTTTAACGCAAATAGAAGCGGAACTAAATTCAAGGCCACTATGTGCTATGAGCGAAGATCCAAACGACCTTCAACCTTTGACCCCTGGTCATTTCTTAGTTCTCGATCCTTTAAACAGCTCTATTCCAGTTCCTAATCTTAGTCATTTAAACATGAGCCGGTTAAATCGTTGGCAATTAATTTAGAGAATCCAGAGTGATTTCTGGAAACGGTGGTCCACCGAATACATTAATTCTCTTCAAGAAAGGTCCAAATGGACAGTGCCGTCACCTCCTGTTAAGGAAGGCGCTCTTGTTCTCATTAAAAATGAACAAACCACTCCTCTCCACTGGGAGTTAGGTAGGGTAATTAAATTGCACCCTGGACAGGACAATGTAGCTCGCGTTGTAACCCTGAAGACGGCTCGCGGAACTTTACAAAGGCTTGTTCTAAAGATATGTCCGTTACCAGGCAACTAATTTTTAAGTTTGTATTTTTTTTTCTTTCAAATATTTACTTTTGAAATTAGGTTTAATTTTTTATTTATTTCTAAGTTTAAAAACATTCGTTTTGGTGGGGTGAATGTTTGTGTAACTTTGTTTTATTTTACTTTTCTTCTTTTTTTGTTCATTAATTTCAGAACAAATCAATTAGTAATTAATTTTCACTTTTTTCTAAATTATTTTCTTTCGTATTCAAATACACAATCGCAACCCTGTGATTCGTCAAGAATACGCAAGAAACTCTCTGGCTCACGCAAGTCAGGATGCATTTGAGGACAGGACTGTCCAAACCACATGTGATACCGGAACTCGTTTGCCTAGCCGGCCGGCACATATTTTCAGATCGGTTTCCCGAGAAAACTGGAAAGGTGGCAAGATTCATGTAGTGTGATGGTCTTTTAGGATGAATTGAGTAACCCAACTACAGAAACTAGTCGGTTCTACTGTGATAGGTAAGCGATTGTGTTTCCTTCCATCAATTATTTAATTTTGCTAGTTACCATTGTTTTATTGTTTTAAAGTTACCCAATACAGTTC
This sequence comes from Kuschelorhynchus macadamiae, assembly GCA_030620095.1. NCBI lineage: Eukaryota > Metazoa > Arthropoda > Insecta > Coleoptera > Curculionidae > Kuschelorhynchus > Kuschelorhynchus macadamiae. The sequence continues at coordinate 711,146 of JAUTXW010004472.1, read as the reverse complement.
TCTATATATCGAATTTTCATATTTCCTACAACAACGACCAAAAAAAGATTTTGTTTCCAGTGGATTTATGTTGTTTATGTTTATGTGAATTAACTCATGCCACTAAATTTAAATTAAGGCAAAGTGGTAAAAGAGATTCAGCTACTATGTTGGACCAATTAATTTCCACTCGCACGCGAGCCACCAAGGTGAACAAATCGTTTAAAGGGAGGCAGCAAACAAAAACCACAATATACACCCGAGGAAGCTTTAGCACTAATAACTGCCATAAAATTAACTCACCGAAGAAAATACCAGATTATTAGAAAGTCAGCTGCTGAAAAAGGACTAAATATTTATCCATCATACTAAAAAATCCAAAATGCAAAGAAATGTTATTATCCATTAGATGAGGATTGTACAATCAATGATTCCCTAGCCGAAATTAAATTACAGGCAATAGCTGATTCAAGGATTAAACGACTTTGTATTGTCCAAAATGAGGTTTTACAAAGCATTTTGGATTAAGGGGGGATACTACACAATGTAACAATTATTTTCAAGTGGGGCTGTGACGGCAGTGGTGGACAAAGTAGATATTAACAAACAGCAAGCATGGAAGAACTAAAAGATGCCAATGTTTTGACCACACCATTTGTGCCATTGCAACTACACTGTTCCACCAACGAAAATAACAAAATTATATTATAGCAAAATCCGAGGCCGTCTTCAACATCATTCTGCAGGCCCATACGATTTCGATTTGTAAAGGAAACTGATGTTACAACTCTGCAAGAATTTGACAGTGTAAGAAATCAAATAACATTGCTTCTACCCACCTTAGTAGAATTTAATGGACACGTATTTCAAGTCACTCATAAGTTTGAAGAAACTATGATGCACGGGAAAGTATGCAATATTTTGGCGGCTAACAAATCCACACAAAAGTGTTATATATGTCATGGAACTTCAAAAGATATGAATAATTTAGAATTTATTCGAATACGTCAGAGTAATCCTGAAACATTTTAATGGGGCTTATCTACCTTGCAGGCCCATATAAGGTTAATGGAATGCGTTTACATATTTCCTATAATATTATACAAAAATAGTTGAAGCGAGGAAAAAAGAAATAATAAATACATTTAGGAAAGAGACAGGTTTATTGTTAGATATTCCAAAACAAGGTGGGGGGAATACAAATGACGGGAACAGTTCCAGAAGATTTTTTAAATCGAATCGTTAAGTTATCATTTGTATGTTATATTGCGTACCTTAAGTTCTGGCTATGAAGTAAATGTTGATGAATTTAAGAAATATTGTGATTGGACGGCTAATTTGTACATCTCTTTATATAACTGGTATCCGATGCCCGTAACATTACATAAGGTATTATTTCGTGAGCCAGAGCTAATAAAACACTTTTTGCTTCGAATCGGACAGATGTCAAAAGAATCTCAAGACGCTCGTCTAAAGAATTTCGAAAATCTCGACTTGAAAATCCCAGAAAAATTTCAACAGCAACAAATACAGGTATTTTACATAATTTCTTAATAAGTTCTGATCCTGTAATAGTATCCTTAATTCCACAAGAAAAAGCCAAACAATCAATAACATTGATCCTACTGTACTAAAACTAATAGTCACAAACTATTGATACAATACATTCGCATACACAGGAAATTGACAGTGATGATTCAATTAGTATTGAAACTAGCGAGGAAACTAATTATTCTGACAGTGACTAAGTAGTCATTAAGAATAGGGTTTGCATGTTAATTTTTATACTAGAATTTATGATTTAAGTTATTACAATCATTATTATTACTATTTTATTATAAGTTATTTTAGTTATAAATTAGAAATATTTGTGAAGCTATATGCATAGTTTTTACTTTAATTCTAGCCCTATTTCAGATTTAATGGAAGTTTAAAAATAGGAGAGCTAATTTTAAATGCAAACAATTAAAACTAAAAATTATTGGGATTACCTAATATAATTAAAATGAAGAAACATTAACGATACGCATCACTAGCTAACTAGCCTAAAATAAAAGAATAAATTTTATTTGCTGCAGAAATAATATTGGATTTTAAATAATTTTTTTATTACTATATTTTTGTCGCTCTCTGTAGATCTGATCTAAAATATGAGGACACCTTAAGTAGTAATAATAACTGTTCTTCGAACATAACATTTTTTGACAAACAAACGAATAAACGATATTTAAAAAATATATATATTAACACCTACCTAACTTTATATAGTATATGTATGTTATTGTTAAAACTACTATATATTTGAAAAATTACACGATAAAACATTCATGTAAAAAGTAATTTTGCTTAATTTTGTATAATAACACTATTTCTTATGTACTTATAAATATCAACCAGAGAAAATGTGATTTTATTCAAAAAAATAATTTTGTCTAGCTAGATTTGCAAAATCGCGCTTAGATTTGTTTACGGCAGTTGTTATGGCAACGCAATGGTGAATATCCGTATGCCAAATAAAGATGCGAGCGAATAGAATTAATGTAAATTTGTGCGTTGGGCTCATCGGAGGCGGAAGCAGTTTTACATCGTATCGTTTATCGTGGTATATAACTGTTTATAAATGTTTATAATGTTCTAAGAACAAAAAAATACATTTAAAATCCATAGATTCAAACTTTATTTTTCAAGCTGCAGCTGTCGTTTTCATAACTTTGTAGACAAGGAGTAGTTTTGAAGCTCTCAGAAAGCCTTACGGCTTGTCTTTCTTCGTTGAATGCTGGTAATATTCTTCTACCATACATAGTTTTAAATGCTTTTATTTGGGACATCTTATGCTTCGAATTAATGTTCACATCACTAAATTTTAGTATCTCACTTCTTGCTTACTGAATTCAAATTTCATTCATCTAGGTTTAATACTGTCTAGAAGTTTACACTGATACGCGTTCTAAAGCGAAGTACCGTCGCAAAGAATGAGAATTAGAGATAAAGTGAGAATATTTATATTATAAAAAACCTACCCCCATCCTCTTATAAAATTATATTAAATACGCCGGCATCGCCTGAAAACAAGTCGAAATCTGTTTATTCTCGCTAAGTTGCCTACTATTGTTTAGTTATATCTAGTTGTATTCGTTATGTTCAGGCACCGGGGATTAGGTATAAAGCGAAAGCGAATGATTGTTTCATGATGGACTTGAATACCTTTCACTTTCTTTCGTTTCTACTTTATTATCGAGAGTTGTACTTGCTTCTTTATATTACAATAACAGCAACAATTTCTTTAAAGCTCTCTATCTATCCATCCATCCACTGGCGTATCCAGGATTTTGGTTTGGGAGGGGGCTGTCATAGAAAAACCCTCTTATAGTCCCTAGAGCAGGTCATCGCCACTACACGTGTTTGTCAAGGAATGCGATGTGATAGGTTTTGATTGGCCAGTTGGTCTTGCCCAGGCTCCCGCTTTATCTCGCTCCCACGTAAGTATATCACCCACAGCATATGCATTTTCTCTCCCGTGGCTTGTTACGTTATTTCCTAACTTTTAAACAACCATAAATTAATAACCCAATAACAAAATAAACTTACCTGTACGTTAAATCTCTAATTTTTTTCAAAACAAACTAAGGATTAGAAAACGTCCAGCGTAAAAAAAATGCAATAAAAAAACCGTGTAAACTCCCAGGGAAATCGGTTTTAAATATTCAAAAATTCGCAGAACTACAAAAATTCAACGGCTTCGCGAAAGTTCGTCGTAAAAACATACTTTAAATTAGCCTTTAGAGTGGGCTGCATCCATCTAGCTGGTAGCCTAAATATCTGTACTCCTAACTATGACAAAATAGTCACGAGGAAGAAACCATATACGTAAAAATAACAATACTCAAGGTAACTTGGAATTCGTGAAACAAAGATAAGAGAGATAGAAATCAAAGTGCCCTAAGTCTGTTTCGAGGCTAACAATACTGTTTCTGCGCATGCTTTAACAGAAACATTTCTGATTGGTTGATTTTTAGAGATGGTTCGACATAAGTTTGCGCGCCACATGGGTAAAATTTGAATGCGAGGATGAATTTATAATGCATTTAGCAATAATTATGTGAGCATGGCCCTATATTATTTACTTTATTTATAAGCGATTTGCTCCGATCTATTAAGAACAGCAGATTCTTGGCATTTGGCAGTGGCGTAACTAGAGGGTGTTCAATAAACACGGGCTTTAGGCAACTTTAGGGTCCTCCCATTGTTCAAAAATAATATGCTAAAAAGCAGCAACGGTTTTTACATGAAACGGCTTGAGTTGTTTTGCTGAACAAAAAGAATAGTTGTTTTTAATATTGATAAAATAATATCAAATTTAAAACTAAATGACTTTTGAACAGTGTGACTTAATGCCGGTAGGAGCATTAGTCCTCAAAGTAGTTGTTTCTGTAGAGAAAATAGAAATAAACACACATTATATTAATACCACGGTTAATACAGATGTAAGTAACTGTTTGTGATAATTGATAACCAAGTACTCGACCAAGCAATTTAGTCTTAACTAATACCTGTTATTTAAACAACTTTTATATAGCTCTACTGCATGAGATATTTTTGATATTGATGTGTGCTAAAAAATTTAATCGAGAACGTTAACTTTTTAATTCACATTCAAACAGAAAACCGATTTTATAAAATATATGTAATAGGGAGGGGGGCCTGGTAAAACTCGATTACTGGCCTATTTCCAAGTAGTTACGCCACTGACATTTGCGGGTGATTTGAAGATGCCCTAAGTACTTCTTTAAAAAATCTTAGTACTCTAAATGCTTGTTTTTATATGTATCCGCAAATTTGTTGCATATTAGATGTTGTCGAATAGGTACTATATTGTACTTATATTATTTTTACCATTTATTTATGATTGTTTGCTTACTTAGTTTAAAATGTAAAGTTTACATAGAAAGATAAACAAATAAATAAGAAGGGGTTTTATTCATTGATAGTTTAGAAACTACATATACCTAAAGTAATAATGACGAATAATACTGCTACTAACAATTGCTTTGACTTTATCCATTTGTTTGATTGTTTTAGAATATAGATAACCCATGACATTTAAAATGGGTACCTAATATTTTTTAAAACAAACACACACAATAATCGAAAACAGTCTAAAAATCCAAAACAAAATAAGGCAATCTTATTACGTACACTTTGTAATGGCAATATGGCCGATCGATCGATATCGCGGAGTTGATTGACACGGCATTTAGCGCACGCGCAGTTGACAATGTTCCACCTGAGGATAGACTTATGCGGTTATGATATCGCTGTTTCGCTTTCTTTGCCTCCAGTTCAACTCATTGTATAAATGGGTGACCGGGAGTATTATTATTTTTACGTATATGAAAGAAACCGTCGAACCCAAAGTAGGTATGCACGATCCACTCGCTAGTATTGATATTTCGGATCGATCTGAATCGGTATTAAAAAGAATCTATACTCCAAATATCGATACATTATCGATCCGAAGTATTATAACTTTCTAAATAAGAGTAAGTTAGAAGTCTTGCCTAGCGAGACGATTAAATTAATTAAATCTTATTGATTTTAAAGAAAGCAAGCGAAGTACTTATAGACCAGACAATATTATTTTGTTATAAGATAAGAATACCAAAAGTTTCTTCTTTTAATTGTTATTTTTTTGAAATGTTTTTTTGTAAGCATGTTCTTATACAATTTACTTCTTATGGTTAAACAGGAAATTTACATCATTTTTGAATAATAAGATAACAAACTTCAAATAGTACCTAACTTTTCCCCCGTCATATGTTAAGCAGCTTGAATTTTCTATCGTTTTAAAGATCGGTAAAATTTGATATCTATAATTTAAAATGATCAGAGTTAAAATGTATAAACACTTCAGTACAAAATGTGTGCGTAGATGATTTGAGATATTCCCGGCCATCAACTTAACTGTCGCTGTCACCGCTGTTAATCTCCCCTCCGCCCTTCCCGCATATCAACTATATTTAACTATACTTTCAAAATTCTTCAAATCTGAAATTCTCATAGAAACATGTAATTTACAAATTAATACTAAGAGAAATTTTACTAATAATATGTGCTAAATATTAAGGATCGAGTGGTATCGATATATTGTTATATTTATACATAGCAAGTCTCTTTTTAAAAATATCGATACAAAATATCGAATATCCGATGCAAAAGTATCGATGTCCTGGAATATAGGATCGTGCATCCCTAACGTAAAGAGCCTTTAATGTAGGTACGAAATATATAAGACAGCTCAGTTGTGAAAAGCATAAACAATTGAGCGTAGAGAGAAGTTAGTTTTAAGAAACATAAGACAATTGTGGAAAGGTAAAAAATTGATCGAAATATGGAAAATAACAGTTGAACGTACAGAGGTCAGTTTTAAGAATTATTAGATAACTATTAGAAAATAAAAATTGATAGTCGATTTTTGTAAGAAATATAAGACAGTTGTTTAGAGGTAAAATATTTTTCGAAATAAAGAAAGAAAACAGTTAAACGTAGAAAGAAGTTAATTTAATAAGAAGTTAAGTTAAGAAATGTACGACAATTAGTTGAGTGAGGTGAAAATAGTTCAAAATAAGAAACATAGACAGTTGAGCACAGAGAGAAGTCAGTTTTAGGAAATATAAGACAATTATGTGTAAGATAAAATTAGATTTAAATAAGAATCATACACAGTTGAGCGTAGAGAGAGAAGTAAATTTTAAGAAATATAGGACATCAATTGAGGGGTAAACATTGTCCGAAAGAAGGATCATTTTATCGCAGTCTGATGCTCAGGGCAACAGGGATCTATGAGTTTAAAGCATATTATTCTAGTTTCAATCAGCAGTATTTATCATATTAGCAGCTGATTTATCTCTATACTCCCATATAAAAATCCTCCCATGAATGTAATTCATCAAGTTGAACTGTTTCTCGCCTACTTCTGCACCCACACTTCTATGAAATTTTCAAAAACATCTGCTAAAAATGTCAGAAGATAAGGTGTGTCTAACTCCTATTAAACACAAATAAGCATGTGCGCACATCTAAAGTAAAGGTACATACGTAAAACCTCCGAAAACTAAAATGTCAAAATATGTGTCTATAACTCATAAAATATTAATAATTAAAAAAAATATTTGCGCACGTGTAAAGTAAAGGCGTAAACTGTAAAACCTAGGAAAAACTGCAATGCTAAAATATAAGATGTGTCTAACTCCTATTAAACATAAATAAGCATTTGCGCACGTTTAAAGTAAAGGTGCATACGTAAGACCTAGGAAAAACAAAAATTTTAAAAATATAAGATTTGTCTAACTCCTAGTAAACATAAATAAGCATTTACGCAAGTCTAAAGTGAAGGCGCATACGTAGAACCTATGAAAAACTAAAATATATCAATAAAGACTTATATTCAGCTATGTCTGATTTAATTTAACCCAAAGACCCGCACACCTCTATTGTTATAAATTTGGGTACTGATTTTAAAACATATGGTATCTCAACACCCATATATAAACCCACATCTGTATTCCATAACAAATCAACCTGTCAAAGCTTTTAAAATTCGTCTTTTTGACGTAGAACAAGAGATAATAACCCATTCAATTTAATTGTTCAAAGGCCGAGACGGGGTATTCCCTACGACAACGAGCGTCACAGCAGGCAGGTCAGAATCGATTTGGCTATTTTTATGTTACAGAGGGTTTTAAAGGGATTAATTGGTTAAGTTTTATGATTTTTTTACGATTAAAATGTCACATAATTGGGTTAACCAAGATTTATTTGGGTCATAAAGTTGATAAATTTGGGTTAGACAGACTTACTCAAATTAAAAAAAAGCATCGCACATGTGGGCTATTCCCCCGGTGGAAGTGTGGAGTTAAAACCCCATAATATACCTACTGGTATGCATATTGTACCATCATCATATTTTCTACGTCCGAGTTTTCTTATTTTTTTACTTAAAACATAAAACTGTTTAATTAAAATTTTACTTTTTGAACATTACATCACGATTTTTAAAATTACAATTTAACACGGAAATATGATCCATCATTAAAAATTAAACCAAACCATCCATATACCCTAGTAAATTTCGACTTTGACCAATTTCCATCAGAAGCCGTTAAACCTTGAGCCACCGAACACAAAGCACCAATGAAATTACAGTGGATGGAGCAAAGAGGATAATAGTTATAACTATAATATATTTTTATTGTTTTAATATAGATACGCTTTCTTACATCGCAGTGGCGGCTCGCCAGGAGACCCGGATGAGGCACCGTTTCACCTACATTTTCCAATCAATTTATATATATTTTTAAAATATTAAACATTTTATAATCTACATTACTATTATAAAAATGTAGTATGTTTTATGTAAACTCACATTATTTACTTAATTATACCATTATTTTCTATCAAAACTAGTGCGTTATATACTCAAAAAATAATAATGACTTAAAAACATACCGCGCTGAACACCTTTTCATAAGGGAGACCTGTTGAGAAATCACAATCAGCAGTTAACAAATTCCGCCTTACGGCATTTGTCATGGCAACGCAATGGTGAATATCCGTAAGCCAAATAGGTATGGAAGCGGCATAAAACCCCTTGTTCTATCTATAAACAAAGATAAAAATTTTGGTTTCGCATGCGGCGCTATATTTGCCTGCGGGGCTTTGCACCTAGCTACGTTTCGCTTCGCCCTTTCTTAAATCCAAGAACCGCCACTGTTACATCGGCCAAAAAAAAAGACCTAACCAGAAACTCAGTACAATATTTAACTACATATAGATTATTGTTTTAATGTAGATACACTTTTTTTACATCAACCAAAAAAAGGACTAACTAGAGCTAATTAAATTGCAGTACGATAGAGTAGCTAGGTGCACAGCGCCGCAGGCGTAAATTTTTCGGGGTGGCACGCCGAAAATAGCTTTTTTTTTTAACCTTTCCAAAATTATGTTAAAATCTTAAAGCTAATTTCGATTCGATTCGATCGATGCAAAACTGCTTCCGCCTCCGATAATCCGAACGCACTAATTTACATTAATTCTATAACAAGCGCCTGCAGCAGCAGTTTTATGCCGCTCTCATCTCTACTTGGCTTACGGATATTCGCCATTGTATTGCCATAGCAACTGCCGTAAACAAGTCTGTGTGCGAAAGCAGGCGTGCGGGGGGAATCTGATGCGGATTTTGTTACTGCTGATTGCGATTCCTCAACGGGTCGCTTTTATGAAAAGATGTTCAGTGCGCTACGTTTCTCCTTATTACTTTTTGAGTACATAACGCACTAGTTTTGATAGAAAATAATAGTATAATTAAGTAAATGAAAATAAAAGTAAATTTATATAAAACATTTTATAATAAAAATGTAGATTATAAAATTTTTTATATTTCAAAAATATTTTTATTTTTAAGTAAATTGATGAAACTGGCACTTCACCCGCGTCCCCTGGAGATCCGCCACTGGTACGATATTTAAAACACTACACACACATTTAAACAACTATATACAAAATTATAGGTTTTGTTAAAAAAAGTACCTCTCGTCGGGGATTTACAATGCCATTCGAGTACTAATCTCAAACCAAACGAACTGTTGTTTGCCAATTTAAACAAATTATCTCAAGTGGGACGGCGCACAGTGTGGAACTTAAAAACACAATTGATGTCAAAATGCATGAATAATTGCTTTAAACTTATAATTAACTAATGGCTATATGAAGCATAAAAAAATTAAGATGTAAATTTTTTAGGTTCATTTAGATATTACAATATTGATAGGTAAGGTATACAGGGTGTTTTCTCAAATATTGCTTTGTTTAAGTTATGTAGAATTGTAGGTACAAAAATATCATTGATTACCATCTATTCTATTCATTACATAAACAAGAAAAGAACTTTTAGACTAAACATTATGTACCAGATAATGTTTTATAAAAACCCACTACGTATGCACCTGCACCCAAGCACCCCTTAATTTTTTTGATATTGGTAATAAAACGTTTAAAAAAAAATTAATTAGTTAGGCACAGGTTTCTTGCACTTAATATATTTTTATATTTATTTTATATTTTATATATTGCACTTTATATATTTTTATGTAATTATCTTTACAAAAATGCCAGTTACTGGCACTGCACTGGTAGCTTCGGAGATATCTACGTTTAAAATTTATTTTTGTTAAGGTAGAAATGTCGTTAAAGTTTACCTAGTTGATTAGTTTTTTATTTGAAATTTTCATTTCCAATATTAAAAGAATTAATGGGAGTGTGGTTTTATAAAATTATATCTTAGTTATTTACCGAATTTTAAAAGTGATATCATTTTGCTTGGAAATAATGTGACATTATAACTGTTAATTTAGTTTTATCACGGTCATATAAAAATCGTGCAGTTTTTTTTGGTGCAGTCAATAGTAATTAAGGAGCCATTCTTAAAGCCATGTAAATCTCGAATGGGCACCTATGAGCAGCAAATTTTTTGTTTTTTGGTGAAAAGGGATGCTTCTTCATATTTTTTATTTAAAAATTAAACCAAACTCGACAAACTTTTTTTGCAAGCTCTACAAGTTAAAAAAAGGACGTAAATATATAAATATAAAAAGATCCCAAATTTCTGAGATAAGTGCATTAATATTTAAAAAGTTTTGATACCGTAAAAAAGTTTGATTATACACAGTATTTATGTAAGAAAAACATTTACTATATTTAGTACCATATTTTCTGTTTTGAAAATGATGAATAGAAACATGTTAATTTAAAATATTTACTAACTTTAAGGCCTCCCCTCCGAGAACTGTAATTACATTTTTATTTCTCAATTGCATTTTTCTATCAGTAACACTATCTTAAATACATATAGATTGCTAGAATATGTTAAAAATACATTTGAGACTTATGTCGTGCTAGATGGCCGATCTAACACACTGTGCCGGCGGGGCCACAGTCCGTATGATTCAGGGCACTGGTTGTGTGTGCTTCTGTTTCCATGATGTGAACGAAACCACATAAAATATTTTCTTTGTTTTGTTTTTTTTGCTGCGACATCCAGCTTTTATTTATTACCTCTGTTGTTGTATAATGTTAGCAAAATAGACATATATTGCATAACTTGTTTCTTATTTATGGTTAGGTTGTATGCAAATAACCTAAAGAATTTTTATTTAATAAATCCAGGTGTTTTATTTACATACGAGTTTATGAGAGACGTGACAAACATTTTTCATTAAAAAAAAGTTCAATCAACCAAATATCTTCTTTTAAAGATCCCTTCTTTTAAAAAACCGCCTCAAAAATGTACCATAATTGTTTTGGATGTACTATAATTTATTTTCGGATTATACCATAATTTGGACGAAAAAAGTTGGCAACACGGGTGCATGTCAGTGCATAATTCATTCAAATATAATGTGGTGAGTGTCGCAGTAGTGGTGACTAATTAAGAAGACGACGCCTGTTTTTGAAAATTATTTAATATCTACACAGACTTAATTTAAAAACATAAAAAATACTCAAAAATTAGAATAAGATAATTAGAAATGTGTGTCTTCATGAAAAACATTAACATATTTTAAATACCTGGAACGATTTTAATACTAATATCAGCGAATAGAGTCATATAAATAGGGAATAATTACTTACTATAAAAAACAAATCTATGAGTGCTGCTACTTTATTCATTGCTGTCTTTTAGTTGATTCACAATCACAAAGTGCAAACAAAAATAATACCAATGTGTTTCTGTAACGATACCTGAATGAAATATACAAAACAATGCTAGTGACTGACAATACAGAACAGCTCAGAGCTGAAAATCATAATATTGATTGGCAGTCCTACATTGACCTTGCTTGGATTAGATAAAGTTATAGTTGCATCTAACGCTGTTGTCAGATTTACATTCATTGTTTCCTAATAATAAGTACGCCTCAAGAGAAACTACAAACAGGCCCTAAAAATGAATATATGTACTAACTTCAGATAAACTGAACTATAATTTTTTTCTCTTTTTAATCGTTTTATTGTATTCTTTAAATTTGCCTTCAATCCTATTTTCTGCTTATGGGTATTGTCTCATTTGTCCTTTGAATAAATAGACAACAGGAAAGAGCCCCCATGCATTATTTTAAATTAGCAGGCTTTGACGGAACTACGTCATTTTTGGGACCTTATTTTTGGATGTTTACGTTTTGGTTTGTTGACGTGTGTTGTCAAACCGTGTCTTTACAAATTTAAGCTTGAGTTTTTGCAGTTTATAAATAATACACACACACATCGAAGTAATATAAACGGTTCGATGTATTTGACCCGAAACTTCACTGGCCCGAACTGGCAATGTCCCGAAACTTCGATTTGCCTCAATGATTTAAAACAGACACTAGCCCGAACAGTCGAAATACCGAAAATTCGGTCACTTCACTGTAAATGCGCTAAAACAGGCAATGGCCCGAAACTTCGTTTTACCTCAGTGATTAAAAACCGCTATTGGCCCTAAGAGGCAAAATCCCGAAAGAAGGACGCCTGTATGCACGCCCATGACGGCGCTTTGGTCGAGATTCTCCTGTCGTTGTTGCCAAACTGCCTTATTGTTTGGATAAACCCACTATTTATTTTATTAGGTACTCAAACAAATATCATGTCTTGATAATTATTGTTGATATTACTTATTAGTTGATCATCTCATGGTTTTCTTGCTCAACATTTACTATTCGTTTATTTTGAATATGAAAAAATGTTTCCTTGGTTATGAGATTTATATTATTGTAATAATAAAAAGAGTTTTTATTAAAGCACATTTTAAACTTCCAACACTTAAAAAAGATCTTAATAAGGTCTGTAATGAACTTTTTTTTATGTTTATTAGTTATTCACTGGACTTTTTTAAATTCATGTATCTATTTAACAGTACCGATTACTTGACAGTAAAAAGTGCATTGTGGCAAAAGCAATTTACAAATAAGAGTTTTACAACAACAATATTTTGCCAAATACGTTTATTAAGAATTACATCAAACATTGCTGATTAAGAAATAAGTTTTAGGGAACACTATTCCAGAATCCAGACCATATTAAATTATGCATTAGAATCAATTTACGACCGATTTTGGTCAAAGAAAGCGACTTATCAGCCACATAAAAAAGGTGCTTTATATTTACTGTGATTTAGCATTCCAGAGCATAATTAAAAACACTAATCTTTATAAATTTTGAGCCGGTATTAAGAAACATTCTCCTCTCATTACGAAAAACCTGTGTTAATTTAATTTTCCGGTTGTATCTATGAAAACAAGGAAATAGAGAAATAGATTAAAAGTAGATTTTGATAATTAAAATATTAAGCCAGCACATTGGTATTTATGACATATATAATAATTGACAAGATTTAGAAATAATATAATAATTTCACAATATTCTAGTTCAGTAACTTATAATTCTCTTTTATCATTTTGGAAAATGTCTATATAATAAAATAAATACCTGATCATATAAAGCAAAGCCCGATAACAAAACTCAATTCCAAATTAAAACATTTTCTTACTGATTCTGCTCATTACTCTATACCTGAATTCACACAAAAGACACATATATTTAACTCAAATGTAGGTAGTGATTAGGGGAAAACTATTGTTGCGGTACTTTATTTATATAGGTTAGTATTAGTTTTTTTTAGTATAGGCCAGTATTAGTATTATATAGGAAAATTAGTGTGTTGCACAGCTGTTATGTTTTTCAACAAATGTTTCATTCATTCATTATCAAATTAGGTTTCGCATTTAAGTGAGCGATAGTTTTACTGTTATCAGAGAAACGTTGGTGTGTGCCAACATGCTCCAACAATTTTACATATTGTAAAATCATTTTGGACTGCCTAGAGATTTATTGTTCACTGCTAAACAAATCAAAAAACGAAATAGAAATACATTAAAAGGTTTAATTCGTGAATAATTACCTATGCGAGTGAATTGTATTTGGCCTCATTATTTCATTAAAAAAAAGGTTAATCATTGTGATATTTCAAATCTTATGGTATCTGCGAGACTTAATAAAGGATTTCTAATATCTATTTAGCTTCCCCCAGGTAGAAGTTTAAATATTCCATCTTGTTTAAGAACTGCAATGTTTGCACCACAAGTTATTTAAACTAGAATTATTTCAAAGGCAAGAATTCATGAATAACATGCTATTACATGCATCAATCAAAATTCTAACTCTGAGGTCAAAGTCAAGTTTGTACAACTATTTAGGTTTATGGAAGTTGTTTACAAAACTTTACTTTTGTAAACAACTTCCATAAACCTAAAAAGTCGTATAAACTAAGACAGCTTAAACTAAGCATATAGGCTTAAAATTGATATCATAATAATTATATAATGCTAAAAAAAATATGTAAATGATTAAAATTACAGTAATGTAGTAACAAATTGGACATCACAAAATAAAACGGCTAAAATTACTAATATAACAATAAATCGGACAGTCACAAGTGGTTGTCATAAAATTCCTGCAAACTGTAAAGTGATTTTGCTATTAAAATATGTTTCAAAAAACTTCTAAATAATTTAATGCTTGTTATTTGTTTTATACCTAGTGAAAGCTTGCTCTCTTTTGCACAATATAAACCGAATTAAACTGATACTGAGAACAAAATCACAGAATACCATATTGTAAGTAAGCTGTGACCATATCTCAATTGGGTTCCAACCAAACTGAAGTATTTCTAGCCATGTCACAGCTCTTTTGAAATTATGTAAACTGCGTAGCAGTTCCAGAATCTAATTTAAACCACATGTTTTCATTTAATATCAAGTATGTGCAGAACTATTTAATTTAAAGTTTCCATTAATATTTGAAGTAGAAGATTTCTATAGCAGTGGAGATGAATCCGGTGATTAAAAACAAGACGAATAGATCTAAATGTATGGAAAATAGTATTTATTATATATTTATTGTTCTCCTATTTCAATAACTTTTTTAGCTTTTTCATATTATATTAGCTTCTGTTCCATTGTTTGACGTGTGTATATGTATATATTTGAGTATATGCCAGTTAGTCTGATACAAAAGTAGGTATTGTTTCATTTTTTTAAATATAATTGGTGTGTTAGTTTAAAATAATAGATAATAAAACCTTAGTTCAGATTTTAAAAAATCTGCTTTGAGCAAGAAAGAAATAAGGTTTTACAAAAATAAGAAACTTGTTTTCCCTTTTTAATTTACCCAAAAAATCCAAATCCATTCGAACCTATGTATATACATCAATTACTCCGGGATGGTTTGAACTATTTGGACGAAATCTGCAAGGAATATTCAGTATATTGGTGTGGTTTCATAGCAAGCATACTGGAAAAACATTAAAATTTACACTACGCGAAGCAATATAATACTAGCGTTCACGATCTTTTACATTTTTAGAAGTCGGTTTAAAAGAGGAATCAAACTAAATGTATGGATAATATGCTATATATATTTAGTATTCTTCTATTTTGATAAAATTCTTTTATCTTTTTAATATTATATTAGTCTCTGTTTGACTTGTTCATTTGAGTATCTGCCAATTAGTCTGTTAATTAACGACTTCAAAAAAGAAGAAGGTTATCAATTCAACACTGTATTTTTTATGTATGTACACGATTACTCCTCGATGGTTTGACCAATTTGGATGAAATTTTCAGGGAATATTCAGGATATTGCTTGAGTGGTCCCATAGCAAGCATATTAGAACATCTTAAAAATGGCGTTATTTTTAATAGGTATCTAAGATATAGGTTTTTAAAATTAGGACCCATATATTCCGCGCAAAAACAATTATTGCATATTGCTTCCGGTGTAACTGGAAGTACCTAGGTCAAGAATTTTAAAGGGAACCCTGTATATATTTTTACGTCATTCGATAGCGCGAAAAATTCCTCTTTTAATGACAAAATGGCGGAGGAGTTATTGTTTCTAAAATCAATATAGCGGTACTGTGTCGTCACCGATCGAGTTTTCGTCAAGCAACCTAATGAAACGGCAAACGGTTGATAAAACAAGCAAGCATTTCGATTCATCTCCAATTTTGATACGTTTTAGTAAATCTTTCCAATGACATTTTGATTTTTATCGAAATTTTAAATAGGTATCGATATTTTTTTAAAATTAACATTAAAGTATAAATCAGTATCTACAATAAAATGATAAATGCCTGACACACTACACCTTTAGTTTTTATTTCCAAGTACAAACTGAAATCATTCAGAGATATCTTTTTCAGTATAAACAAATACCAACTTTTACATAAAATATTTAAACCTTTTTTAGCACGATTGCTATTTTCAAATTTCTTGCAACTATTTTGGTTTATACATGAAAGCATCAAATTGACATTGACATACTGCTTATCGATATCTATGGCGAATATAGGATAAATACCAAACAAACGAAGGAGTTATATCAAGAAAGATTTCCAGGGCGTGACGCTCCTTCGAGAAATTATTTTCCATGGTTAGTTTGACACATAAAAAAATGAAAATAAAATAATGCAGATGAAGATACTTATGCCTTCTTAGTAAGCGGAGAAGTTGAGACAAATATTTTAGCTTATATTGAATATGATCGAACTGCTTCCGTTCGAGTGTTGGAATACCAGTGTAATACCTCTCGTGAAAGTGCTAGGAAAATTTTAAAGAAGCACGGTTTTAAGTGTTATTATCACTTATACGATGTAACAATCATTTTGAAAATGATTATTACAACGGTCAAGTTCTTAATTATCACCTATTTATGCACAAAATATCTGATATTTTGTTTCTTTTAAGACATTAGTAGTTATAATAGGGGAGCGCCTCCTCCTCCTCCTCTTCCTCTCTCTCATGTCCCTCATTCTTAACTTCCTCCCCTTTTATTCTCATTCGCATCATATTTTTTAATTTTTTCTCTTTGTTCTCCCACATTTGATTTTGCATTCTTAAGTCTTATAAATAGGTGCATCAAGATCATTTTAGTATGTTAAGGTACGAGTGACTGTTAAAAGAAAAAAATCTGTTGAATAAATCTATTAATAATAATATTAAAATAAAATGAGTGAATCAGTTGGAGAAAGAAATCGATCCATTCCGCTTCAGACAATTAGCCTCGAAGAAATTATACCAGGAGTTCAAGAAGAAAATATACCATTAGTTCGAGTAGAAAATAATGGGATTGTTTTAAAAAATTTGAATAAAACTGAGAGTGAAGAGAAAAAAGTGTTTTGTGCTATTTGTTTTGAAATAATCGAATATTATGATTCATGTAGACCAAATACATGTTCCCACATTTTTTGTTTAAAATGTATTTTAAGATGGAATGATGAAAATGGTTGTTCTATAATGGTAAACAATTGTCCTGTATGTCGCACTAGATATTACTATTTGGTACAAATCTTCAAAGATGTAATTAGACATCATTTTGTTGTAATTTTAAAAAAAAGGAAAATATTTTTTATAATTTGTGTTTGTGAAAACTCTGGTAACAAATAATTTTGTAAAAAAAAGTAAATGTAAATATATATAAAAATTGACACACATTTTTTCCTTTTCCTATATTGAAACGACAACAATGATCTAACAAGTTTTTTAATACATACTAATTTTCACATTACATAACAAAACAATTGTTATGGGTTTACACAAAAAGTGCCACGCCCTAAAATGGCACCACTTTTGCAAATGGAAGCTTAAATTTTCTTATGGGAATTTACATGTAAAAATGACGGTTTTGATTGTCGGACCGGCATAGCCTAATCTACTACTTTTTAATTATACTAATAATATTAATATAATTTGCATCAAGTAAGAGAAAACTCAATTGAATACAGAAACAAGCGTTAACAAAATGTTATGCTAATATATGAGTGCTTCTAGTGGCAGTTGACATAATCGACACTTTTTTTTTTACATATGATTAGCTATTTCATTTACAAATACAGTGTCAGATGTTAGAATAAAAAGAAGTATTTTGCATATAGCAATGAAAATATATAACCGCTTATAGTAACAGTTGACATTTTTTAAAATTAATATTGTTGACGTATTCTACTTATTATCTTTACAATTTATGTTTAAAATTAATATTTTTGATATAATCTACCCATTACGTTTATAACCTATATTTAAAATTAATATTGTTGAAATAATCTACCCATCACCTTTACAAACTATGTTTATTATTAATATTTAACAACATAATTTTCTATCTCTTTTTTTTTCATTTTTGTTGCAGTAAAAGCAAGCATGTTCAGGAATTAGTAGAAAAAGATGTATCCTACAAATAGCACAATGTAAATCAGAAGCACTAACAACATAGGCTCTTTTGTAGTGGCAGCTCACATGATCGGACTCCCCTCTCCGTAAATATCTCATGTGAATTGCACTACAAGGAAGGCAAATAGCAAATGTTCCTAGTCTTCGACTTTCAATTTTAGAGTAGCTTTGTATAACACATACATCTTTTTCTTCAAAATTATTAAATAATTCACTAGCCCTAAACTTGCTTACTTTTACGTCAGCCTCGGTTCCTAAATTTAGCAGTTGTCCATCCATGTCCACTCCTTCGTCAATTTCCTGATCATCTTCCTCCATCTCTTCTGCTTCCTCCTCAATATAATTAATGTCGATGTTACATAAGAATGATCTTCTAACAAGCCTAGATGATTTGTCCAAAAATGAATGTTTATAAGTGATGGAATCGCCTTCCAAGTTAATAAAAATTTCTTTTCTTTCTTCAATTTGAGCGGCGTTCTCCACATTATTTTCTTCAATTTGGTCAGCGTTTCCAATCATATTTTCTGCCATCGTTAGGAGCTTTAGATTTAGATAGATATATTTGATAAAAAACAATTTTGGTTATAGCTTATAAAATAATATCGACAACTGATATTACAGCGAATGATAGTGTATGATCGTCGAGTGGATGTTCTTAAGTATATATCCAATCAACCACCACTTTTACTACCTGCAATACTTAAGTTTTTTTTTTTTTTTTTTTTTCTTTTTTCGCTGTCTCTTTCCCTGTCAGTTTCCTCGGGGGGGGGGGGGGGGGCTTCGCCCCCCTTAAACCCCCCTCACCCTCACCTTATCTTCTTTCTCTCCCTTCCTTCTTTCTCTTTTTTATATGTTTCTCCTTTTCCTTCTCCTTTTTCCTTCCTTCTCCTTTTTCCTTCCTTCTTCTTTTTCTTTCCTTCTCCTTTTTTCTTTTCTTCTTTTTTAATCTAACCTAACCTAACCTAACCTAACCTAACCTAACCTAACTTAACTTAACTTAACTTAACCTGAAGAGGGTAGCCCGAAATTGGGGAACCGGGATTTTAGTCTCGGAAATTCAGGGGTCCGGGGGGGAGGGGGAGGGGGGTAAGGTTGTTGATCGGCTTGGGAAAGTGGTTTTTAGAGATTGTCGTTCAACTTTAAGTAAGACACATGTGATTAACTTTTGCATATAAAATCGCCTCAGCGAAGAGACGAATGCAATTGATTTCTGCATTCACACTGTGCAGAGCTCGCGAGTTTTCTGGTGTTTACATTGTGTCTATTTGGTAAATTTTTATTTTTATTTCTAACATTTTTATTTGGCAAGATTTAATTCTTATATATATTGGTGACATTTTTATGTACATTTGTGGCATTTTTATTTGTTATTACGATTTTTTTCATAATGGACAATTTTTTGGCATCGAGTAGCAAAATAATTGACAATGACTTTGACTTATACACATGTACTCAAATGCAGAATTTTGCAAACCAACAAAACAATGAAACAGACGTATTTACAACTAGTCAACAACAAACTATTCAGGACTTGAATGAAATTATTTACAATAGCCAAGTTCAGAATAATGCCAACAAACACAACAACGAAAAATATTTATTTACAGCTACTCAACAACAAACTCTTGACGATCTTAATGACATTATTGACAACAAAACGGACTTAATTACAACAAAAACTAAACAAACTCTTGAAGAACTGAATGACATTGACGAAACTCAAAATTCTAGCTATGAGGATATTGTTTGTTTTCAAAAATCTAATCCAAATTATTTAACATTAAAATCGCCAATTAATTCTCCGAGACCAATTTGCTCTCCCTTTTTGTTTAGTGAAAATTCTGATTCGGAAGAAGAACAAATTGATCAAAATTTAAGTTTGGCTATTTGTCCTACTAATTCACCATATGATATTGTAAATTCTGATTCGCAAGAAAAACAAATTGATCAAAATTTAAGTTCGGCTATATCTTCTATTAATTCACCATATGCTATTGTAAATTCTGATCCGCAAGAAAAACAAATTGATGCAAATTTGACTTCGGATATTTCTCCTAATAATTCACCAGTTGAACAAAATTCAATTTCGAAACCATCATTTATCATTAAAAAAAAATTTAAAATTAATAAAAAAAATAAAAAACAAATAGCAAACCTTAAGTGTCTGGGTTTCGCTATTCAAAATTTAACTAATTTGATCACAATTAAAAAGGGAGACGAAAGTACGGTGAATTATGTTAAACAGGCCTTTGACAAATTAGTTGACTCATTTGAAGAAATGGATTCATAAAGTCAATTAATTTCTATTGCTTTTTTCAAAATTTGACTATAACTAAATAAAAATGCACAATATTAATTTTATTATTATACAAAGAACTTCAAAAATGCAATTGCTTTTTTCAAAATTTGACTATAACTAAATAGAATTGCACAATATTAATTTTATTATTATTATTATGCAGAAAACTTCAGAAATGCATAAGTGTGTAACATGTAATAAAGTCTTTACTAGAAAGGATAATTTACTGCGACATATTAAAAAACATGTTAACAGAAATTCCACAAAACTCAACAGTTGGTTGAAAAAACCAAAGCTTGTTAAAGGTAAGAACATTTTATTTTTCATGTCATATTTTGTAAAATATTTTGTAAAATATTTTTTTCTTAATTTATATAGATTCTACAAATATTGTAAAATATTGTAAAGAATGCAAGAAAAATATAAACCAAAGTCTATGGGGTGGACATCTTCGATCTAGTGTGCACAAGAACAATTCCAAAATAGGCTTGGAGGAAGGTGTTGAAATTATCAAGTCAGCATTCAGGGAACGAATAATATCTTATAGGATTTCCTCACACCAAAACTTCATAAATGTGAAAGAATATTTTCAACATTTGGAATACAAAATTGCACATCTAATAGATCAAGAACTGCAGAAACATAAATGTATCAAGCTAAATATGGAACTGTTCGGTTTCTATTTTAACCCCAGCAGCGACAGCTATGATGTCAAATCTTTTAATGCGCCGTTCCAAGTCATTTGCCAGGGATATCAGAAAAAAGAACTGTTAGAGCAAATCTGCACCATTATTGACCAGAAAGCTGACGAATTTGCAGAAAGAGATTCAGGTAAAGAATTTATTTTCGATTTTACAACAGCAACAAAAAAGTAATTTTTTAATTTTTACGTTGCAGGATGGGCTTTGATGAATTTACTTCATTTGGAAATTAATGTTAACAAGCACAATCCGCTGAGAGCCTCATCTTTTATCGAACTTCCTCAAGAGATCAAGAGACGTCAAGCTGT
Source organism: Kuschelorhynchus macadamiae (assembly GCA_030620095.1). Lineage (NCBI taxonomy): Eukaryota > Metazoa > Arthropoda > Insecta > Coleoptera > Curculionidae > Kuschelorhynchus > Kuschelorhynchus macadamiae. Next base: position 689,539 of record JAUTXW010004472.1, on the reverse strand, counting down.
GATCAACATTAGGAATGATGACAACTTTTGCTTCGCCTGGGCAGTTGTGTCTGCTCTTCACCAACCACGCGGATTAGATTTTGAAACTTCATCCTACCCACACTACTCTTCTGTTTTGGATATGTCAGGTATAGAATTTCCAATGTTGCTAAAGAACATTAAGATTTTTGAAGAAAAAAATAACATTTCTATTAATGTATATGGATTAGAAATTATAAATCCTAAAAAGGGGTATGAAGTAATTGGTCCACTTTATTATTCATCGAATAAAAAAAATCAACATGTCAATTTATTGTTAATAAGTGATGATGATGAAAAAACTTTTCATTATTGCTATATTAAAGATTTATCAAAACTAGTTTCTGCACAAATTTCTAAACATCACGGAAAAAAATATATTTGCGATGGTTGTTTACAATATTTCCCTACAGAAGAAAATTTATTACAACACAATAGCTATGATTGTGATCATTTACGAATTAACCTACCTTCTAAAGAATTAATAAAAGATAAGTTTGGAAACTATTCATATGATAATATTTTGAAATTTGTAAATTATCATAAACAAATGAAAGTTCCTTTCGTGGTGTATGCAGATTTTGAATGCATTTTAAAGCCTTTAAATAATGACAATGTTGATAAAAATCCTAATACTTCATACACCTTAAAACAATATGAACATATTCCACATTCATTTGCCTATTACATTAAATGTTCCTTCGACGATAATTATTCTAAATTTGAAAAATATAGAGGTCAAAATTGTGATACATTATTTATAAATTCTTTAGAAAGAGATGTGTATAACATATACAATAAATATTTAAAGGCTCCTAAAAAAATGATCCCTTTGAACGAACTGGACAAAATTTATCATAACTATGAAAAAGTTTGTCATATTTGTAATAAACCTCTTTTAAATGACAGGGTTGCAGATCATTGTCATATAACCGGTCTTTATAGAGGTCCAGCTCATTCACTCTGCAACATAAATTACAGAATACCTAACTTTATTCCAGTTATATTGCATAATTTGCGTAATTATGATTCTCATCTATTTCTTAAAAAATTATGCTTAAACAAAGAACAACTAACAGTTATCGCACAAAACAAGGAAAAATATATTTCATTTGAAAAGCTTATTCATGTGGATAACTATTTTGATAAAAAGACACAAAAGGCTAAGAAAAAAAATATATCATTAAGGTTTATTGATTCTTTTCAATTTCTATCCCATTCTTTATCAAAACTCTCTGAAAGCTTAAAAGATGAACAATGTAAGGAAATAAAAAAAATTTTCAATGATGAAGAAAGATTTAAACTTATTCGGCAAAAAGGTGTATTTCCTTACAGTTATATTGATGATTATTTAAAATTAGAAGAAACAAATTTACCTCAGAAAGACCAATTTTATAATACTTTAACGGATGAGCACATCAGTGATGCAGAATACCAAAGAGCTGTAAAGGTTTGGCAATTGTTTAAATGTGAATCTCTTGGTCAATACTCCGACGTTTACTTACTCTCTGATACTTTACTTTTGGCAGATATTTTTGAAAATTTTAGAAGCACTTGTTTATCCACATATAAGCTCGATCCAGCTCATTTTTACACTTTTCCAGGTTTATCCTGGGAGGCGTGTTTGCGTTATACTGGAATAGAGTTAGAATTGTTAACTGATCCAGATATGATACACTTTTTCAAAAAAAGCGTTCGCGGTGGTGTGAGCTCTTGCATTTGTAGAAAATCTGAAGCTAATAACCCATTTCTTTTAAATTTTGATCCTTTAAAGCCAACTAAATACATAATTTATTATGATGCAACAAATTTGTATGGTTATGCAATGTCACAGCACATTCCAACGGGAGATTTTGTTTGGTTAACAGATAAAGAAATCAATGATTTAAATATTATGAATATTTCTAAAAAATCTAATAAGGGATATGTTTTAGAAGTTGATTTAGAATATCCTACAAGTCTACATTCCTATCATAACGATTTTCCGTTTTGTCCAGAAAACTTTAAACCGCCAAATTCTAAATGCATAAAATTAATACCCAATTTAAATGATAAATCAAAATATGTTATTCACTATCAATTATTAAAACAATGTTTGGAACATGGACTCAAGTTAACTAAAGTTCATAGAGTTTTACAGTTTTCTCAATCTGATTGGTTGAAAAAATATATAGACTTGAATTCAAGATTAAAAAATGATTCAAAGAATGAATTTGATCGTAATACTTACAAGTTGGCAAATAATAGTATTTATGGCAAGACTATGGAAAATGTTGATAGGAGAATTGACGTAAGACTTGTTACAGAGTGGGAAAAAAATAGAAGAAAAGATGGTGCTGAGAATTTAATTGCAAAACCATATTTCAAGGACTTAACAATATTTTCTGAAAACTTGGTAGCTATTCAAATGCAAAAGATTCAAGTTACTTACAATAAACCAATATATGTAGGCTTCTCAATATTAGATATATCTAAAACTGTCATGTATGATTTCTTTTATAATTTTTTAAAACCTCTTTATCAGGAAAATATTTCACTTTTATACACCGATACCGATTCGTTCATTTTAGAAGTCACAACTCCAAATATTTATTCTGACATGATAAAAAATATTCATAAATTTGACACATCTAATTATGAATTTAATAATATTCATGAAATGCCTATTACAAAGTCAGTTATAGGAAAATTCAAAGATGAATATGCTGGTGAACCCATTACTGCTTTCTTTGGTACTGGAGCAAAAGCATATTGTATTAAAACGGAAAACAGTTTAACAAAAAAAGCAAAAGGTGTTAAAAAAAGTGCAATTAAAAAGCAGTTTTTATTTATGTAGATATTATAAGGTATTTAAATTTGTTGTTTTTGAAACCAAAGTTAGTCTTCATAAGTCTTTCACAAAATGTGCATAGAAACTTTTGACAAAGAAATTGATAACAGTTATTTTAAAACATATGAAAAACGACTTTCCACTTTTAAAAAATGGAAAGGAAAATTGAGATCAAGAAGTGTTAGCTGGAGCTGGCTTTTACTATACTTCAATCAATGATATTTGTAAATGTTTTTATTGTGGTATTGAAATTTTTGATTGGTTAAGTTATGATGATCCTATTGTGGAGCATAAGAAATTTGCTAGGAATTGTGATTTAAATAACTGTTTATGGAAAAATAGGAATCGAATAATTGTAACCATTCAAAATAAGTCTTCAAGCTACACATTTTATATAGTATTATTAATATCCTTATTTATGAACTTTTACATATATTTAAATTAAGTATTTTATTGTTATTTTTTTACAACTGCTTTTGCTTTCGTGGTGAAAGTATCTGCTTAATGTTAATAAATTTGGAATATAATTATTAATTTGTTTTAATGACTATCAGTAGATCTCAATTTATTCTTCTTTATTTTATTTTCCAAAATGTTGTTTATGTTCATCATCCCCCTGGCGTAACACAGTGTGAAATATGTTTTTCTAATAAAACAGACGTCACTCTAAGTAAATATTGTAAATTTATGAAAATTGGATTAATTAACAATAGTACAATTAGTTGGATGGAACGAATAAATGGAAATGAAAATGCCAGTAAATTTTTTAAAATTTTGTATCATTATCCAAATCGATCTATTTTTGATACAAATTGGATAGAAAGGTTAGAGTTTAAAAATAATCAGTTACAAATTTTAACCCCCAACTGTACCAATTATTATGACGGATTCAAAAATTATTACTTTTCCATCATTAGTGTTACATTAAACTTTGCATTATTTTTATACATTACCATTTTAATTATTTATCTTTATTACAAATTTCAAACTGGAAATCTATTTTTTCATTAATCCATTTTAATCGAAACTTTAAAGAAAGTGGGGATGAGAATATTTAAGTACAAGAATAACACAATATATTTCAGTCTCGTTTAGTCATTATGAACAACGCCGTGGTTCATAAACCTTTGGAAACGCTTCTTAATTCAAAAATTTATTTTTTAAATAATTCTTTGTCAAAATTTGTTCTTGTTGGCATTAGTTTAAATGATTTTTCTCCAAATTGGTGGAAAAACTGGATTTTCAATCGCACTAACCGAAGAAAATTGGAAAGACATTTGTGTTCATCAAGGAATTATTGTAAACAATTTCTACTTTCCTCAAGTTGATCAAACCAGTGTGAATATAAACAACATTCATCTGCAGGTTCAGAAAATAAATGATACCCCTGTTCTACAAATTACAAAAGGCCCACACTTCATATACTTAGGACAAGAGTCTTTGGACAATTTGTGGCGATTAAAGGAAATTATTGATTATAGATTATCTATACTTAAAAGGCAAGAATTCAATACATATTTCAAAATATTTCAAAATAATATTTCATCTGATTGTGGCGACTTGTGTACGCATGTTTATAATATAATAAGTCCAACAGAAAATCCTAACAGTGAAAATGTTTCAACTATGATGGAATTACTTGCTTTATATCCTGAACAAATGGAAAACAAATTAAAGCAAAATGGAACAAAACGAAAATATTACGAAGAAAACAATAAAAATGGATCAAAAAGAAAATATTACGAAGAAAACAATATCTTTTCTGGAAGAGAACAATAAGGTGCATGTGTTAGTGAAGTGGAGCTTTGCTTACAGACAAGCCCGTAGGAGTAACTTTCAGATGTGGTACTTAGATAGACTCCGTTTTGAAAAAAGAATAAATGATTGTAAACTTATTCTAGATTCGATATTATCTGAGGAACATAGAAATAAAATATATTTGACACGTTTTAATAAAAATTGTATTTGATGTTTTACTTAATAAAATTTTAGTTTAGTAAATGTGAATTTTATTTAAATTAATTAGCACATTAAGACTTTGTAATTTGTATCAGCTAAAGCATAAAGTGAGGAACAGAAATAAAACAAATTTAACTAAAATTTAATTTCAATTTAATTAAACAATATTTTTTTTATCAATCCATGTATTATATTTTTTATCAAGTCCTAACCATTTCACATAAACTTTGTTTCCTTTCCTTCTCAAAATCTCAATAAGATACACATCGGTATGCTTTACTTTTAGTAATTCTTGCTCATAAAAACCACCCAGAATGTCCTGATTATCTTCGTCTTGAATTAAATATGTCCAAGGGTTTGTCATCTTAACTTCTTTAATGTGGAATATCTCATTTGACCAATTTGGTGTGTAACCTTTTGAAAATGCCTCTCGATGCTTGCTTATTCGTACGTGATCACCCACTTTAAACTTTGGAGATTTTATATCTAACGTTTTAGCATGAGTAAATGCAGATTTCAAGATTCTATTTTCATTTGTTTTATTTACTTGTTTTGGCTTCATTCCTATTGAAGAATGTTTTGTATTGTTATAATCTTTTACAATATCCGCTAATATATTAAACCATTTGTAATTTCCTTGAATGCTAAATATTTTCCACATATTATTCTTTAAAGTCCTGTTCACTCTTTCTACTATACTCGCTTTCAAATTGGAAAACGTGCTATAATGGTTAATTCGAAATTGTTGCATCAAACTTTGAAAATATACATTGAAAAACTCTCTTCCTCTATCCGTTTGCAAGTTTTTTGGTGGAGTTTTTGCACTGATTAATTTTTTTTTCATTGCCGCTGTTACGTCTTTTCCAGATTTAGATTTTAACGGTTCGGCCCAAACATACTTAGAAAATACATTTATGGTAATCAAGATATATTTAAATCCCTTATTAAATTTGGCATAGGGTAACATTTCAACCAAATCAGCTTGAAAAAGATCATTTAACCCTTTCACTACCACCCTTCTGCGTTTGTAGTTTTTTCTAGCAGGTTTATGTAATTCATTAACGACTTGTTGTTTAACGGTTGTCATGACAACAAACTTGTTTATTCAATTTTAAGGAAGTTCACTTTCTATGTTTTGTAATAATTCGAAATATAACTTTTATATGTTTTTTCCCATTCATTCAATTTATCAATTTGTATTGTATAACTTTTTTCATTTAAAATTTTACTAATTTTAGTAATCTCCTTTTCTAACGCATTAAAGGATTTTTTTATCTCTCCAGTTAAGAAAGTAGTTGATCTACTATCACTATTTTTTAATTCCTCCTCTGTTTTATTTAATTCTTGTTCTAATTTCTTAATTACACTGGACATTATATTTTCCAAGGAAATATATTGTTGATTTTCTTCCAAAGTGAGTTGGTCAATTGTTCTACTGTTAAGAATGCTATTTTGATTTCTTTTTTTTTCATCATCTAACCTTTTTATAAAAGTTCTTAATTGTTTAATTTTTTCCTTGTGTTTTTCAATTATTACTTCTCTTATATTTGTTTCCATTATTTTATTAATTTTGTTGATATCATCACTTAATTTTTTGTCTTCCTTTTTAACATGTTCATTTAAAAATTGCAAATCTTTACTTATTTGATTTAGCGTTAACAACTGTTTATTAACGTTTTCAATTGAGGTATAGCATCCTTTAATCTGGTTTTCATACTTTAAAAAATTTTCATCAAAAACCTTAAGCTTTTTAGCAAAGATTTCATTATTTGTTTCATTTTCACCTAATCTCCTTTTTAAATTATTAATGTCACTTATTCTCTCTTGATTTTGTTTTGAAATATGGCGTCCAAATTTATCAACTGTCATGTTGAGCTTTCATTAAACAATAAATATGATTATATTTGATAGCTGTTATTTATAGTATTACTTTATCTTCTCTTAATTCTTCAATAATAGAGATAATCTCGTTACTATGAGCATTATTTCCCGCATCACTTGATGAAATTAATAAACGTAGCCTATCAACAATTTCGTTAACATTATTCCAGTATACATAGTCTGTATTTGATCTGTTTGTTTTCAAAATTAATCCCTTTCCTGTAGATTTGGCTCTAGTTGTTCTAAACGGAGGTTTTGGTTTGTTAAATGCTGTAACTAATCTTGGCAAGGTTTTTGTCTTTGTAATCCCCTTTCTTTGTAAATATGGTCCTATTATTGTAACATATTTGTGTGATGTATTTCCTTGAACTTGTTCATTTGAATCAAAATTCCTACGATATACATTTGTTTTAGCTAGAATGTTCATGTAATTATCTAAATCTTCCTTCTTATAACCTTTCGGTTCTTTTTTGAAAAGCAATTCGTATAAACCTGGCGTGCCTGTGTACGTTATTCCTCCCACTTTAATGTCTTTTCCAATAATTTCTACCGGTATCTGTGTTAAACCAAAAGAAAACTTATCCGTTTCGAGGTCATGAACTATTCCATAATAATGGTCAAATTTATGTTGTGTATCTTTCACACCCTCGTCAATATATGATCTGGGTAATTCATGAAAATCTGCTAAGTAATCTTTATATGATGGTGTACCAACATAGGTTTGAATTGTTTTTCTAGTTTGTTCCAATATGTCTGACAAGTTTAAATTTGTTGTTGTGTCACTAGAAGGATCTGAAGTTTCTGCTATAACAGTTGATGACAATGGTTGTACTACAGGAGAGGAAGAAGTGATACTACTGTCATTTAAAAATGTTGGTAGTTCTGTAGGGAGTGACGGAGTTTTTCCTGTTTTCTGAATATTTTTCGTCGGAGTTGATGTTTTATAAAGCTTTGTAGGTGTTTTGAAATCTTCATACTTTGAAACTCTTTCTTCTTTTAAATCGAATGGTTCGGATTTACCAATACTTGAAATTAGCTGTTTAAGTGGTTGTGTTATTGGTCTATAAGTTTGTTCTAATTCGGACTGAGCAGTAGAAGTAGCTAATTTCAAGCTTTGATATTTCTGCTTCACGGCTTGTCTCGATCTTATTAATTCTCGAGCTAAACGTTTATCCATGCTGTACAAGTTTTAAATGAAATAAAACTGCAAATTTTTTACTTTTATAAATATATAAAGGAATCGAATTTACTCCTATATCTGCCGTGATTTACTTCACAATCTTTGTCAATTACAAGAAAGCCATATGGATCCATCCAACAGTTAGCACAAATATTTTTAAACGGATCAAATGTCATATCCAATATACAGTGGTCATTATATATATATGTTTTAAACTCAAACAGTCCTGTTTAAATAAAATTAATAAGTTTGCATTTTCTCGAATTAGACGTTTAAGGATTGAGGAATATCCTTGAAAAATAAAAAAACAATCGGTGTTTCTATGCCTTCCATGCGTGAAATAGTCCCTAATAATAGATTGATTATGACAAGGAATATCATCAAAAATGATAACGGAATTTGGCTTTATCTCATGAGGTGAAATAATGTTCTCATCGCTATCATATTCAAAGTATCCAATTTCTTTCATAGGTTTTAACAACTTTCTTAAATATTCATATTTTGGTTGATCTAATGACTTTGAATAAACATAGACATTTTCAAACCTAATTCCATTTGGATGCTCGAGCAGTGTAAGCATAACGTTGGTTTTACCGCTACCACTGCAACCAACTATAAGCCCTCTTTTTGAACCACCGCAAAATAAGTCACCATGCTTTCTCAACTGTTTACTTAAAATTTTTTCATCATGATTATTTACTGGTAATGAGAATTTTTGTTTTTCAATCCTCATTCTTAATCACACTAGTAAATATTTTTAGCTGTAAAAGTATTTATACCAGAAAAATGTCAATGTGCTTTTAGTATAAAAAGAACTTCAATGACTGTGGGTCGCCATAAGTTGAAAAAAACTATTAAAACACGTAATAGAAAAGGCTCTGGTTTAGTAAATAAATTAATTAGCAAACTACCTTTCGAAGTTCATATACCAGGATATAATTATTGTGGTCCCGGCACCAACTTGGAAAAAAGATTAACTAGAGGTGACGTTGGTATAAATCCATTGGATTCCGCTTGCAAAGAACATGATATATCTTACTCTCAGACTGAAGATTTATCAAAAAGACACATATCTGACCAAATATTAGAAAAAAAAGCCTGGGATAGGGTAAAAGCTAAAGACTCTTCTATTGGTGAAAAAATTGCAGCTTTAAGTGTTGCAGGAATAATGAAGGGTAAAAGAAAGTTCGGTTTGGGATTAAAAAATACAAAAGGGGGTAAACTTAAATTGAGAAAAAAACGTATCATTCGAACGCCCAAAAAAATTGGAGGATTTCTACCTCTTTTGTTTCCCATTCTTGGCGCCCTGGGTGCACTAGGTGGAGGCGCGGCAGGAATTGCTAAGGCAGTAAATGATGCTAAAGCAGCTAAACAGCAACTAGAAGAAATACATAGACATAATATTGCAATGGAAAATGCTTCTAAAGAAGGGAAAGGATTACATATTAGACCATATAAAGTAAAGGGACTATTTATTAGACCTTATAAAGGATGATCCGTCAAAATGAAAGCAATCAGACAAAAAAAAAAACTCAAAATAAGTTTTCCAAAAAGAGCACTTACGAACAATGATATTATTAAATATGTAAAGCTGTTAAAAATAACTGGCTTTAGAGGTGTTTTTATGCTCGATGAACTTCCAAAAAAAATTAATCTGAAAGAATGTGGTATTGTAAATTTGGATAAAAAACAAAATAAAGGATCTCATTGGACTGCTTATATTAAAAATAACAAAAATGTAATATATTTTGATAGTTATGGAAATTTAAAACCACCTTTTGAACTTCTCAAATATTTTAATTCGAATGGCAAAGTGGATGTATTTTATACTTATGAAAATAAACAAAAATTTAATTCATATAACTGTGGTCAACTATCCCTAAAATTTTTGCAAAAAAATATATAAACTCATTATTTATTGTAATATCTCATTCATAAATAAACTGCAATGTCTACCACAATTGCCATATCAGGAAACAGTTCTGTTTTGTCTGCTGATTTTAATCCGCCCATATATTTAGAGGATGAAAAACAATATTACCTGGGTTTAGCTGATTTTGAAACGTTTATGACTATCCCCAATATAAAAGAAGGATATAATAAATTTTATATAGATAAAAAAGTAATTGTTATTCCCGACGGAACTTATGACATTACAGATATAGAAACATACATAAGAGAAAGTATAGAAGATTTATTTCCGAATGAAAAAATTTTTTTTCTTTTAAAAGCAAATGTTAATACTCTAAAAACTTTTTTAATGTGTAGTAGAATAATTGATTTTACCAAGGAAGATTCGATAGGAAAAATGTTGGGTTTTAATAGCAGGATACTAGAAGCTATGAAAGAGGAAGAATCAGATAATGTTGCAAAAATAACTAAGGTGAATGCTATTTGTATTGACTGTAATATTTGTGTCGGTTCTTACAATAATGGTAAACCTGTTCATATTATTCACCAGTTTTATCCAACTGTAGCTCCAGGGTATAAAATAGTTGAATCTCCTTTGCCCATTTTGTATTTTCCAGTTAGCGTCAAAGCAATTAACAATATAACAGTTAAAATAGTTGATTAAGACGGAGAACTTATCAGTTTTAGAGGAGAAACTATAACAGTAAGGTTACATTTACAAACAAGTGAAATATAAAATGGTTGTTAGATATAATAGAGCCCTTGGGATGAGACTTGCCCCTACCACTATCAACAAAGTAAAAACTTATAAAAAGAAAAAGCCTAAACAACAGTTCAGTATCAAATCCAACACCAACAAGTTAAGACGAGATAATCGTAAATTTCTCACATCCTTGGGTTTCACTGTTTTAAAATAATGAACATATTAAACGTAAACGAAAAGCTTTATGTAGACAATTCCATCGTCAGTTCTGAGCTTCACACATATCAACCATATATTTCTTCAAAATTCGATTACAATGATGAAATAAGGATCCCAATTCAAGAACTCGATGCTTACACTCTACCATCAGATAGTTTACTTTATATCGAAGGAAAATTAACTAATACAGAAGGTAAATATAAGAAAGAATTGCTATTTATTAACAATGGTATAGCCTTTTTGTTCAGAGAAATCCGCTATGAACTAAACGGAATTACTATAGATTCAATAAGAAATGTTGGATTAGCATCAACCTTAAAAAGCTACCTTTCTCACAATACCAACGAAAGTTTAAAACTGGAAAATGCAGGTTGGTTTCCACATCGGAAAGAAGGTGATACAATTTTAGTTGATAATGATGGAAAATTCTCCGTATCCATACCACTAAAAATGCTTTTAGGATTTTTTGAAGATTACAGAAAAATTATTATGAATATGAAACAGGAATTGGTTCTTATTAGATCAACTGATGATTTAGATGGTGTTATTTTCAAAGAAGATCCGGCACACCTTGTTACTGCTCCTGACACTCCATTGGTTACTTTCGATAAAATTTATTGGAAAGTTCCTCACATTCTAGTTGATATGCCACAACAACTTGCTCTATCAAAAATATTAGAATCAAATAAAGATATATTGATAGGATTCAGGAGTTGGGAACTTGTTGAATATTCTTCTCTAACCGAAACAACCCGTCACACATGGCCGGTAAAAACAACTAGTAAACTAGAAGCTCCTCGTCATGTTGTGATTGGCTTTCAAGAAAACAGAAAAGGGAAAATTGTTAAAGATATGAGTAAATTTGACAATATTACCTTGTCAAATATTAGAGTATATTTAAATTCTGAAAGATATCCTTATCACGATTTGTACTTAAATTTCGAAGAAAACAAATTTTCTGCTTTATACGAAATGTTTGCCAACTTTAGACAGTCTTACTATGGTGTTCCAAATGAACCCATTTTTAATCCTGAACAATTCAAAAACATTAGTCCTATTACACATATTGATTGCTCCCATCAAAAAGAAACAATTCAAACGGGATCCGTAGTAATGAGAATTGAATTTGAGACACACAATGCAATTAAAAAAGATACTTCTGCTTATTGTCTTATTTTACATGACAAATTATTTAGCTACAACCCTCTTACTAAAATTGTGAAACAATTATAAACTTTATCCCCACTATTTTCATATTTCGATTTAATTTAAAGAAATTTTCAAAAGCTTTTAGTTTTAATCATGACATCAAAACTACAACTACAAATTGAAAAATTTATTTTTAAAATTAATCAACTGAAAGAAGAAATTGCAAATTATTCAAGTAAAAAAAGTCTCATTAAAAAATTTGCTGCTTTGAAAATATGAGATTGGTTATAGATATTCAAGGATTCAAAGATGAAAAAAATAAATTTATACCGAAAGAGCTTGCAGCTTTTGATGGTTATGAAATGACTCATTACATTTTTAAAAAGCCTTTTCCAATGGAGTTTCTTTCACCTGATTGTCACAAGCAGGCGGTATGGTTAACGAAAAATTATCATTGTATACATTGGAATAATGGATTTACTCCATTACATCATTTCCCAAAAATAATTGAAACACTTTCGAAGAAAGCAGATTTTGTTTTTGTAAAAGGAAGCGAAAAAAAGGATTTTATACAGAAATATTCTAAAAAGCATGTGATTGAAATAGATGAACAACCAGCGCTAAAGCTAATGGAACCAAAATGCTTCTATCATTCAAAATCACCTTGTATGTGTGCTTTGACAAATGTGTTATTTTTATATGACAATTGTTTTATGAATGAATAAAAATATAAAAAAAAACTTAATTACCTTTTTATTTTGCATTAACCAACCATGATTGAATACAATTAATATGATACCTTAAATCTAATTTTCTAAATTCATTTAAAAGTTCATACTCATTTTTATATTTTAAATAATCATTACAAAATTTAGCGGCTAATTTACATTGTTTCGATCTATATTATTAACATATGCTGACAAATCTTGTGCTTCTGCGTCTTCTTCGCCTACAATTGATAAATATTGGAAGTATGCAGCAGATATAATAAACTCTTCATACATTTCAGTAACCATTTGCTCCATTGTAAATATTATTAAATTTATTCTTCCTTTTCAATTTCTTGAAGAATAGTATCCTCGTCAATAAATTGCTTCAAGTCTTTTAAATAGTAACCAAAGCCAATATCTTTTAGATCTTGAATAAGTTGAAAAAAATTTAATGTTTCAATGTATTTGTTGCAACAGAGGGCAGCCTTTACGAATTCCTCAGATTGATTACAATAAAAGTCTATCCACTCCGGACCACTTGCCATACAATATGAGAAATAGGTTTTTGAAAGATTACTAAATTTCTCCTCTAATAATTTAACTGCAATCAGCAACTCAGCCATTTCATTTATTTAACATAATATTTTAAATATGTAGGGGGACGTCTCTTGCGGATTAACTTTCTTTGATAATACCTGTTTTTTATCTTCGTATAATTGAAACCTCTTTTGGGTTGCAATAATAGCAGGTATAAATTGGCAATCTTCTCCTATAAATTCTATTAGGTGGCTTAATTCTCCTACAAAGTATGATTTCCCAAATGTATTGAAAAACGTAGTAAGGCTTATAATTCCTTCTAAATAATCATCACAACAGTCAATTGCTTCCAAATAATCTCGTTTCAGTGGATAAAACAGCTTGGTGTATTCATCTTTCGAAATCACTTCAAAGAAATTGAGATATTTAACTTTTAACTGTCTGATAGTTGTAGTTAATTTTTCGCGATTACACATAATTCACTTATTACTTGACACATTTTTTCTTTTTGTTTTATACAAAATTGGTGGAAAAATTCAAAAATAACTTTTTACGCAACTCGAGCACAGCTTAGTAAATGTGTCTCGGCATACTAAAATGATCATGATGCACCTATTTATAAGACTTAAGAATGCAAAATCAAATGTGGGAGAACAAAGAGAAAAAATTAAAAAATATGATGCGAATGAGAATAAAAGGGGAGGAAGTTAAGAATGAGGGACATGAGAGAGAGGAAGAGGAGGAGGAGGAGGCGCTCCCCTATTATAACTACTGACATTCAAATATATAAAATACAAACCAATAATTATCGTAAATAATAAAGCAACGACGCGACAAGTCCCTAATGTTAATAAAATCCGAGATCGTTGTTTGGCGACACCTTACTGCAGGCAACCCGTTATACCCTATGTTTTATTTCCAAATTATGTCAGGGGTTTCAAAGTCTGAGGTTATATCAGCTGATTTTGTCTCGTTAGTGGTGATCGGTGGTGGTGTTCCGTAGCAAAGGGAGATGTTTTGAGACTTTTCGGGATGATAAAGTGATTTTTTTTATGTCTGTCGAGGGTTTCTGTCATCGAGAGTACTAGGTTGGTACCATGTACCGGAACAGAATACATCATTTTTTTGCTATGTTAGGACTGTAAACCCTTTGGACCGAACAAAGAGATCCTCTCTTACTACCTCTCTGCAGAATAATAATGAAGTGTTAGTTCTCATAGTTTTTTTTGTGCCGCCATTTTACACGACGTGTAAGAAGTTCTACTGATCGGCGAATTCTATGAAGCCTTAATTGGGATTGGAAAGCACTTCAAGACTACTCAAAGCCATAACATCAGGCTTTTAACGTACTGCAAGAAGCTTTTATCCTACTACAAGGACCTTTTAACCTACAGCAGGAGCATATTTTAATTAATACCGCAATCACAATAAAATCAACATCACTCTTTTATTGTGGGAAGAACAGTGGCTTAGGCAGGTCAACTTAGGGTCAACTGTCCATCTTGTAAGTCAAAAAACGTGCTAGGCGCGACTTTGCCAGCAGGCGAAGTTGCGAAAAACTAAAACATAGCTCTAGGGACTATTATGCACAAAATAAATGGTCTAACTGGCTTAATACTGTTAAACATTTCTTTGAATTCGATGAACTGGCATCTTTGTTTATAAAAAAATCAATTTATGATCCTAGACCTTATATAGAAATTAATATAAAAAATAAAAATGTGGTTGCATTGGTTGATACCGGAGCCGTAGAGAGTGTAATTGCTAGGCGTGGCTTACAATATGTCTTAGATATGAATTTTGAAATTATTCCAGAAACGGGTGATAAGGTTGTCACAACAGCTAATGGTGAACCAGTTCGGGTACGGTAAATCTGCCAATAAAAGTTCATGATAAAACTAGGAATATTAAAGTTTTGGTGGTGCCTAAAATTCGTCAAACTTTTATATTGGGAACTGACTTTTGTGATGCATTTGGTTTAAGTATTGATTTTTGTAATAAATCTTACAATATTTCTGATAGGGACACAGTTGACCAGGATCTGTTATCAGCACGGTTTGCTCAAACCTGTAATAACTCATTAAATCCACCTTCACATAACAATAATAACTCAATTTTAATATTACCAGATCAAAACATATGTGACAGTGTTAACGAAATAAAAGTAAAAGAACATTTTGAGAAAATTTCAATTTCCACTGCTTGCGAATTAAGTTCAGAACAGGAAAGCAAACTTAATGAGGTTGTTTCTTTGTTTAATAAATTGGCATCAGTTTCTGATTCTCTTGGTGCTACAGGTTTGATGGAACATAAAATCGAAGTTACATCTAACGAACCATTTAGGAAAAGATCTTTTCTGCTATCACCATACATGCAACAACACCTAAATTCCGAAATTGATAGAATGCTAAAATTAGGGGTTATTAGACCATCGACTAGTCCATATTCGGCAAATGTACTTTTGGTTAAAAAATCTTCAGGGGAGTTTAGGCTTTGTTATGATGGACGCCCTTTGAACAACGTAACAGTAAAAGATCCATACGGATTGCCTTATCTCTCGCGAATACTAGATAAAGTCCAAGATGCTAAGTTTTTATCATCTATAGACCTTAAATATGCTTTTTGGCAAATTAAATTGGCAGAGGATGCGTGCCCAAAGACTGCTTTTAGTGTTGTAGGTAGGGGTCAATTTGAATTTGTTAGAATGCCTTTTGGTTTGTGCAACGCGGCTCAAACACTGCAAAGACTGATGGATAGGTTATTTAATCCATCGCTGGAGAATAATATTTTCGTATATTTAGACGATCTGGTTATAGTCAACAGTTCTTTTGAGGATCATATGCGCACATTAACTAAAGTTTATAAAACGCTTGATTCGGCAGGATTAACAGTCAATGTAAAGAAATGTCAATTTTGTAGGCCCAGTTTAGCATTTTTGGGGTATGTCGTAGATAAGCATGGCCTGCACGCTAATCCGGATAAGGTCGAGACAATTTTAAAATATCCGCAACCAAAAAATGTAACAGAAATCAAAAGATTTGTTGGCATGGCCTCGTGGTATCGACGTTTTATAAAGAATTTTTCAGAACTCATTGTGCCATTAAATAATTTAATTAAAGGTCGTCAAAAAAGGCAAGCCGTCATCTGGAATGAACAGGCCGAATCAGCTTTTGAAAATATTAAAAAGAGGTTAATGTCAACACCGGTTTTACAAAATCCGGATTTCTCTGAAGCTTTTTCAATCCAGACTGATGCGAGTAATTATGCCATAGGCGCTGTACTAACTCAGGGGGAGGGAGATGAAGAACATGTTCTCCTATGCTTCGAGAAGCCTTTAAATTATACATGTACGGAAAGAGAATGTTTAGCCATCGTATTCGCCGTGACAAAGTTTCGCGCTTACATTGATGAACCTTTTAAAATAATTACAGATCATTATTCTCTATTATGGTGCTGAAAACCCAATACTAAACAAAATGTCGTATGGATTTCCTCTTCAATGATAAATCAATTTAATGACAAGTGGTATAATAAACTTTTAGCAAGTGTTCAGAATAGTCCCGAGAAATACCCGTGTTTTCACATAAATGAAGGGCGGTTGTACAAGCATTTTGATTTGGGCCATAAGGTCAATATAAATCAAAAATCGTGGAAAGTAGTCGTACCAAAGGAAGACCGTTTAGGTATCATTCGTGAATCTCACGATAATTCAGCCCATTTCGGTGTGAGAAAGACCGTGGATAGGATTCAAAATGAATATTGGTGGCCTGGGGTGCATTATGACACAAGAAAATACATAACCAAGTGTGCAATGAGCAAAAAAGTTCCCAGTTAAAACAGTCAGGGTTAATGGGAGCACCTAAAAATATTTCAGTACCCTTTCAGCTTATTTCTCTCGACATTTTGGGTCCATTTCCTAAATCAAAATCTGGTTATTCTTTCTTGTTGGTTGCAGTAGACTGGCTCACAAAGTTTACATTTATCCATAAAATGAAAAGAGCATTGGCTAAGGAAGTCTGTAACTTTGTAGAAACCATTGTTTTTAATTATTTTGGGGTACCACAGATCATAGTTTGTGACAATGGCAGTCAGTTTATATCAAAAGAATTTAAAGCTTGCCTAAAAGAACATAAGGTCAATAATATTTGGTACAATGCTAGGTACCACCCACAAACAAACAATGCTGAGCGCTCTAATCGTGTAATTGGTACTGCTATTAGATCATATATCAAAAATCAGAACCACCGCGATTGGGACCGAAATATTCACAAAATTTGCAATGCAATAAACACTTCTACACATGAAGTTACAGGGTTTTCACCTGCTTTCCTGACCTTTGGAAGAAACCTACCTTTACAGGGCGACTATTATGGCATCATATCTAAAAAACAAATTTTACCATATTCATTTCAGGATAGGCGCGAACTTGTTGATCAATTATCTGGCTTACCTGAGATATATGAGGTCCTGGATAAATACATTAAAAAGTCTTATGGAAGAAATAGAAAATATTATAACCTCCGCAAACGCTACCTTGAATTCGAGGTTGGTGATACCGTTTATAAACAAAACTTTGTACTTTCAAATGCTGGCAATTATTTTTCAAAGAAGCTCGCGAAAAAATTTATAAAATGTAAAGTAATTAAAAAGATTTCTCCTCTGATATATGAACTCCTGGACGAAAATGATCAAAATGTAGGTCGTTATCATATGAAAGATCTTAAACCCTACCCTGACACAGATTCTGATGATGAAGAGATCATAGCTGACTAAGTTACTCATAATTAGCATGTAATTAGGTTTAAGTATTGTAATCATTATATTGTAAAGTAAGTTTTGATAGAAAGATGATTCATATTTATACTGGTTTGCAGTGATATTTAAAACATTTATTTGTTTAAAAGAAAATATTAAGGTGGGGAGTATTTGTAACAATCATTTTGAAAATGATTATTACAACGGTCAAGTTCTTAATTATCACCTATTTATTCACAAAATATCTGAGATTTTGTTTCTTTTAAGACAGTCAAATATATAAAATACAAACCAATAATTATCGTAAATAATAAAGCAACGACGCGACAAGTCCCTAATGTTAATAAAATCCGAGATCGTTGTTTGGCGACACCTTACTGCAGGCAACCCGTTATACCCTATGTTTTATTTCCAAATTATGTCAGGGGTTTCAAAGTCTGAGGTTATATCAGCTGATTTTGTCTCGTTAGTGGTGATCGGTGGTGGTGTTCCGTAGCAAAGGGAGATGTTTTGAGACTTTTCGGGATGATAAAGTGATTTTTTTTCATGTCTGTCAAGGGTTTCTGTCATCGAGAGTACTAGGTTGGTACCATGTACCGGAACAGGATACATCATTTTTTTCGCTATGTTAGGACTATAAAACCTTTGGACCGAACAAAGAGATCCTCTCTGCCGAATAATAATGAAGTGTTAGTTCTCATAGTTTTTTTGTGCCGCCATTTTACACGACGTGTAAGAAGTTCTACTGATCGGCGAATTCTATGAAGCCTTAATTGGGATTGGAAAGCACTTCAAGACTACTCAAAGCCATAACATCAGGTAACTAGTTATTCAAAATTATTAGAAAATCTTGCTAGGGAGATGGTTCATGAAATAGTCGCCACGTGGGTTGGTACTCAGCACATTTCTCTATCTTTTCAGGCTTTTAACGTACTGCAAGAAGCTTTTATCCTACTACAAGGACCTTTTAACCTACAGCAGGAGCATATTTTAATTAATACCGCAATCACAATAAAATCAACATCACTCTTTTATTGTGGGAAGAACAGTGGCTTAGGCAGGTCAACTTAGGGACATCAGGCAGGAAGTTGGAAACTTAGATTCTGGTTGGACTACCGTGGCGTAGCTGGAACGGGGCATTTGAGATTTTCCTTGTTGGCTTGTGCTGTTTTGGGGCCTCCGTTGCAGTCTGCTCGTCTAGAGGACCACCTCCTTTTGGTTGAGCTTATAGGCTAACCGCTACTGTGAAGCGTTGAGGAAAGTCTTCATTTAGGGAACCAACCCAACACCGAGTCTAAAGATAAGTATTCAGCCTTCTCGCACTATAATTACCTTTATAAAGTCACTTTAAGTCATTAACCAATTTAATTCTAACTAGTTTCTCATGAATTCATTTGCAAATCAGTAACTATAAACTTTTATTCTAATTTTGGTACCTATAACTCTCTAAAGTATTACTTTGTTGTATTTTATTTAATTAGTTGATTTTGAGTAAAGAATTCATTGCATCTTTTGGCTTATTTTATTAAATTTGAGTTTTGTAAAACACTCTTATTGTTTTTTTTTCAAATAATTGCTTTGTAAGTGCTCATAGCTTATAGGTAGTAAGAGACTTTATGTTTTTTGTAGTATAAGTTATATTAGGTATGTTGAGTGTATATTGGGTACCCATGTCTTAGTGTCATAAGTGTTAAGTTTTTTGTAATGGGCAGTACTTCCTAAAATTACCTGTGATTTTCAGCCACCTGTTATAGTTTTATGATTGTTTGAATATATTTTGCATTACAGCCCATCTTCTTATTATCGGTGATTTTCAGCCAATATCGGTATATGATACTAATATTTGCATCTCTCATATGAGGTTTTTATAAAATAATATTTATTAAATCTGGTTTTTGCAACATTCATGCTATGCTCTTTCAACAATATTTGGTAACAAATATAAAACTTAATTAAGAAAATAAAATTTAATTCAAGGTTGTATCCTTGCCCTCTCTCTTTCTTTTCAATTATCCATCTAATCATTTTACTTAATTTAAAATTTTAATACTTCAAATATTCACTCCAATCTTTCCACCTAATCAGTTTTGCATAATTTAAATTTTAATAATCAAAATATTTAATTACTGGTAGTTCATTTAACTTTTATGGTAAATTTATGTATCAAAATTTTTCAGTACTTTCAAGATATTAAACTTAAAGATATAAATATTATTTCATTTGGCACATTTAATTTCATGAATAATGTAGTTATCGTTTTACCTCATATGTGGTGAGTTGATTGTTACTGTTGATTGTGTTGAACAACATTTAATACCACTGTGATATTTATACTTATATTTTATATACAATTTACAATAAATTTCCGTGCATTAGTATTTCATTCTTTTATTTATAATCTGTCCATTGCAGGAATTAGAAGGTTTTGGGAAGCTACATTACAAGTTAACTTAAGTATTGTGTCTTAGCGTACATTAGTATCTATCTTGTTTTTTTCTTTTCTGCTCAACCTCTTTGGCCACTCTAGGCCTAGCGCCCACAATATTGTTTAAATTATTTGAACTCACGCCCTAACGTCTCCGAAATAAAAGAATCTGAGCACCGAGTAAAACAATGTAAAATAAAATAAAAAAAAAATAAAAAAAGGAGCTTGTACAATAACCAAAAAAGTAAAATAAAATTCCTACATTTTGTTTCAGATAATTATTTATGATTTCTGTAAAAAAACATATCTTATGAACCAATTCTAACAGGTTCACCCCCAAAAATCAAACCACCTAAGTATATAAAAAACATTAGACCATGAAAAATTTAAACTTTAAATTAAGAACATTGTTCTGTTTAAATGTGTGTTATTTGAATAAATGAGTGATGTCAATAAATTCGACAGGTACTTTTTTTATGAACAATTTGTATATATTTTTTCTTGATGTGACATATTTCTCAGACTGTGTAACTTATTATAATGTATTCTGTAGTAAGTGAAAGATTATCTATCTATCTATCTATCTATCTATCTATCTATCTATATATATATATATATATATATATATATATATATATATATATATATATATATATATATATACATAAATTAGGGATTTTTCTTTAACCATGTAGGTTAAATAGTAAAGCACCATTTTTCATATCAAGTCAGTGTTTCGATCATTTTGTTGAGCTTTTTCATTAAAAAAAAAAAAAAAAACAAAGGAAAAATATATACAAAGACGCAAGAATTTCCATACAAACTAGAAACATTAAAAGGTTTAAAACCTATAAAATTGTCATATTAATATGATAATTTTTTTAAACTGCCTTTGTAAGAAGCCATCTGGAAAGTAATACCTGTGTATGGAGTTTATATTATCAAACACATACACTCTATATGCACTAACTTGCTTTTAAATTTGAACATCCTATCTGACAATATTAGTCATTTGGGACTGTTAAATAAAAAAATGTGTACCATAAGTCACTTGAGAATATTCTACAGTGTCCAGATCCCTTGGGTATCCTCGAATTTAATTTACCTGTTAGGGTCTTAAGGGTGGTGAGAACCATCAGAGTGGAGTATCAGCATAAAATTTATGATCAGTATGGCTCACTGAATCGCATAATGTTTACAAATAGTATTATGTCTATTAAAGGCTCTTTCTCTTAGATCTTTATTTTTATTATGTTATAAGTTTTATTTTAGAATAATTTTTCTTTGAGGTAATTAATCAAGGGTGCAAATATCCTCCCTGAGGAACCCCATACCTCGGTTTGTGTATGTCACACAAGCAACTTTATTAGGGTTGCCAAGTCCTGATCGGCATTGTGGGATTTGCTTTCAAATAAAATGGGACATTAAAGAAATTAGCAGGACATTTTTTTTAAAATATTAAATAAAAAAAATCAACAAACATATGTACCATAAAAAAGTTAAGTTGCATGTAATGACAAATTATATGAATCCAAAAAATATTAATACCTTTGGCTAAGTACCTAGATACTTATGTATTCATAAACAAACAAAAAAACACAACTTAAATATCAACGTTTATCAGTTTACAGATAGATCATCTTAATTAATAAATCATTATTAGAAATATGTAAACACCTTTTAATGTAGGACATATGGCTGTAAATTGCCCCAGATTCTTTAAAAATGGCGATTATGCCAAATTTAAAAACTGAGTTAAAAATGGACGAACAGAATTAACTTTAAGTTTTGTTTTGAAATTTAATGTAAAGTTATTACAAATTACTATTTTTAATATTTCGTTTAAAAAGCGGGACATATTCTGTCTTGATCAAGAACAGAGCGGATTATGAGACAAATAGGCATTAAAGCGAGACATTCCTCAAAAAGCGAGATAGTACACGAAAAGGGGGACACTTGGCAACCCTAAACCTTATATTTTTACTTTTATGTGCCTGTTTCATAGAAATGCCTGAATCCATTTCTTCATATTGGCACTTATACCTAGTGCATACAGCTTTCTCATTAAGAAGCCACAGTCATTAATATTTTAGTTTTTTAGATTAAAAATAAGAGACGGGTTCAATTGTCGATCAATAAACCTGTGCTAATTCCTAATTAAATGTAACATATAATTATGTATTATACTTTCATTAACAATATGATTACCATCTTTTTTTTCTAATATTTTAACACAAACATCATCATCCTCAGGGCAGACCTTGGTCCAGTGCCACAACCAATTAAATGGAGTCCCACATCCTGGTTGTGTTGACACACATTGGTAACACCATAAAGCTGAACCTAGGAATTGATATATTTAGTAAAATCTAGATACTTAGCTGAAACATATCAAAAACTTTTTTGTTTATTGGAAAATAGTAATAATTATAAATCTCAAAAAAAAAATACATTTTCATAGACAAGTCAACTATTTAAGAGTAAGTAATCAGGACAAAATGGAAAATTTCAATAACAGGTAAAAAATTACACAAACATTATAACAATAATGACTAACTTAATATAACTTAATTTCAGTAAAATAATTAAGTCCCTGTTCTCTCAAAGCTGACATATTATTTCAAAAATCGTTGACAATAATTCTAAGTATCATCAGCCTCCCCCTTTTTGTAAACAGGCACGACTTTAGCCAGTTTTAGTTTTGTTGGAAAATGACCTTCAGTAATACAGGTGTTGATAATGTTAATTAATGGTTCAGTCATGAATTGGAGACAAGATCTGATGACAAATGGGCTAATGGAATATATATCCTGCATTTTTTTTTGTTTTTCATCTTATGAATTGTAACTCTCAAATCATCCAGAGTCACTGGCCTAATAAAAAGGGATTTATTAATAAAAGGGTATTTTTTTTTAAAAATGTTAGAGGGCTGCAGGAGGGGTGGGTAGCTTCTGCAATATATTGCCAGCATTATTTACAAAAAAATGATTAAAGATATTTGGGTCCAGGTTATCAGGATGCCCAAAATCTTTTTCGCCTTGTTTCATACTTAGGTAATGATTTGCCATACATTCCTACATTAGTTGTCAGTTGTTTTTATTTCAGCAGTGATCTAAGGATATTTTTGAAAGTAGGCATTTTTTACATTTTTTGAAAAATAAATTTTAAAATATGTTATATTTTTATATATATACCTATTATAAGCTTAGTTAGGGGGGCATTTTGCTTGTTAAGGTTTCAAGAATATATTTTTTCTCTTTTTCAGAATCTCTAAGAGAATATTCAAAACATCAGTGGTTAAGAATAAGATTGCCAGACATTCCATATATACAGGATTGTTCCGTATTTTGGCACCTAATCCTGGTGTCCTGAGAAAGTATTTCATATCCTGTATAACAAATACTTAAAGTTAATAATTAGATTTTATTAATTATAGGGTCTATAGTTATTATAGTGTATTTAGTATTACCACATTACATTATTCATTATTATTATATCTTTTTGCCTTGTTTTTGTTAAACATACCGATAACTAATTTTTTTTTGGTGTCTCTTATTTTGGAAACTAAAATATGGCAACTCTACTTAAGAATCCTTTATTTTACTTTAGAAAGTGGACCCAATGTTATATTTGTAACTAAAATCACCCCCCTTAAATTCGCCACTGTTATTACTATTATTAAACTCTTACTTTTGTAATCCAAGTTAATGAAATAAATATGAACACTTATTTGGGTACTTATACCCGAGCAACCCAAGACGGGTTCTTTTTTATTACATCCTGATTGTGTAAGAAATATTTTTGATACCGACTGCGATCCTAAATAAGTAACTGTTTAAAAATTACTGATTAAAAAGTACACAAAATATATAGAACAGTGTAACCACGCCTATTCAATCTTTCTTACCTTTTGCAATCATGCATATAAACAAAGTTCCTAAAATAAAATTTGTCATTGTTCTATATCTAATGAAATATATATATTTAACTAATTTATTTTAAAATTTTATTTCTAAATTATAAACAAACCAAACAATTTATGGGTTTGCGTTTGTTTTGTTGCTTTAAGTTGGTGTTGACTGTTTACAATTTTGGCATTTGCCTAATGAAGTAATGAAATGACCCCACTCCGACGATGCCGCAGTTCGTTTCCTTGGAATTGTATTGTTATAATTTATTATTTATAAAGAGGCAACGTTACGTTTCTTAAGGTGATATCAGACGGTTCACTCGAATGAATGAATCACTCAAGTGAATGTTCTTTTTCTTGTCATTTCAAGTTCACACGACAAATACAAAATGACAAACAAATGAACGTTATCCTCTCATTTTTTTGAATATGTCGTCGAACGAAGTTGTGCGCCTTGGAATTCGCTTAATTTGCGATCATTTGATTAATAATTTGGAAAAGAAGAAACGAAGAAAACGTCGACGTTGGTGGGTGCGACCATGGATTGAAAGAAGGAATGTGTTTGGAGCTTCAGATTCATTGTTAAAAGAGTTAGCGGATGAAGATCCTGATACCTATTATAATCATCTTCGAATGGATAAAAAAAAATTTGAACAACTTCTACAACTTGTCACTCCTTTCATAACAAAAGAAGATACTTTAATGAGAAAGAGTATACCTGCACACATAAAACTTCAGATAATACTAAGATACCTTGCTACGGGCGATTCTTTTGGAAGTTTGGAATTTTTATACAGAGTTCCTCGAAACACAATATCCTATTTTTGCCAAGAAGTATGTGAAGCTATTTGGACGGAGCTTGAGAACTTTATCAAGGTGAGTTATATACTTTACTAATTAAAAACTCATAATATTTTTGTATTAAATACATAACAATCTCAACATAAAGGTTGATTCTTATATCTTATTATAATATCATTTAAATAATGCTTTTAAGAGCTTTTGCGAAGATATCATCTTCTTCCTGGCTCGATGTTTCGAAATCTATACCGTTGCTCTCTTCCGAAGAGGTGGGTCTATCCATTGGCTGTTGGTAGTTACATTGACTGTGTGATATATCCTCATATTGAGAGCATGCTTCATACTCTTGTGGGGAGATCATTGGTGGTGATACCATTTGCTGTTGGGTCTTATGATAGTAGTTATGTTGATTTGACGATAAGGTATTCTCATATTGAGGTGACTGACTACAAGATTGTGGTGACTGAGAGCTTGATTCATACTCTTGTGGGGAGATCATTGGTGGTGATACCATTTGCTGTTGGGTCTTATGATAGTAGTTATGTTGATTTGACGATAAGGTATTCTCATATTGAGGTGACTGACTACAAGATTGTGGTGACTGAGAGCTTGATTCATACTCTTGTGGGGAGATCATGGGTGCAGAAACCTTTTGCTGTCTGGCCTTGTAATACCGGTCTTGATGTGAATATGTATTCTCATATTGTGGTGACTGGCTGACAAATTGTGGGGATTGAGACTGAGAGCGTGATTCAGAGTGACGTGACACTGAAGACATTTGTGATAGACGTTCGTTGGTCATGACAGATTGAAGTTTTTCTTGACAACGTAATGCCCTATCTAAGGGCATATTCTTCAATTGTACTGCTAAGCTTTTGCAAAACAAATCAAACTCGTTCTCAGGTTGGTTTTCTTTGGTTCTAGTTTGTTCACTTATTGATTTTAATTCTGTGATAGCTTTATCAATCGACGTATTATTCCTTTTACGCTTGATTGGCTTCTTGAACAAATTCGGAGTTTTCTGTACACTAGTTGTTTCATTTTCTTTCTGCCCAACTGCTTGAACAGCTTCAGAATTAATTTGTTCACTTGCGCTTGTACTTTCCTCTGAGAGCAGTTCTGTATTTTCCGTGGTTGCTGATGGAATCTCCTGAAATACTGAAAAATGTAATTTAGAGAGTTATATTTATAAGCTTGTGTCCGAAAATAAATAGTTTTCAAGAATCATCTGAAGCCAGATATTTAATTAACATGCTGTATAATTATATCTATTGTTATAGGTTCCTCAAAGTCAAAGTGAATGGAAGAAAATAATGGATGACTACTACAGGTTATGGAATTTTCCAAACTGTATCGGTGCAATGGATGGAAAATTGGTAAATATCAGATGCCCGGGCAACTCTGGATCTGACTATTTCGATTACAAGAAGAATTTCAGCATTCATCTATTTGCTGTTGTGGATGCGAATTACAATTTTATTTATATAGATATAGGAACAAATGGAAGGACCAACGATGCATCCGTCTTCAATAAATCCACATTGAATGAAGCCTTATCACTAAATTTACTTAACATTCCAAAGGAGGGCGTATTTGTGGCTGACGACGCATTTCCGTTGCAAACCAATATTTTAAAGCCATATAGTACTAGAGGAGAATTTGGAGATAAACAAAAGATATTTAATTACCGACTGTCGAGGGCTCGACGAGTGGTGGAGAATAGTTTTGGGATACTAGTATCAAAATTCCGAATATTTGAAAAGCCTATTCCGCTATCAGTGCTTAAATTTGAATAACTTGTAAAAACAGCGTGTGCCCTCCACAATTGGCTTAGAAAAACCACAGCAAATTATGTACCACAACAGTCGCTAGAAATGGAGGATTGGGATAAAGGATGCGTTATTCCAGGAGAATGGCGAGAAGTACCATCTTTGGCACTAAACGGTATACCTCCAACTGCAAGAAATCATAGTGAAAATGCTCGGCGCGTGCGAGATGCCTATGCAGTCAAGTTTGTCACCACGTGCATGGTGCCATGGCAATGGAACATGATAAAAAGAGTACGGTAACCTTATGTACATAATATGAATACATTTAAACAATATACTTGGTTGTTCTATTTTAAATTGTTTTATTTATTATTATTTATGTTATTATACTTACGAGATTCGATATACTCTGCCTCGGAACGCATACACTACTTAGAAAATCCGCAGCCTTAAACCAGTATAGGGAAGGTGTATATACATCATCGGACGAACAGCCGCTTTTAGTTGATTGCTTTATTCTAGTCAATTCTAATGTGTAGCGAGTCCTTATTGTCTTTATTTTATGTTTGATGTCCTCTTCGGTTACCTCCAAGTTTAAATCAACAATTAGCGCTTTCATAGCATTTCCTCGTATTGTTCTGTCTTTGTACTCATCAAGCTTGTGGTTCCAAAAACAGGCATAATTTTTGAAACACTCCAAAAATCGCAGCGTGTTCTGATCATTCCGCTTGAATACCATTTTTTTCGCAGACCACGTGTTTACAACTGTTCGAGAATTCACTACGCGCGAAAACTGAAGTTGACTGAAAAGCGAAAAATGAACGTTCATTTTTGTGTTCATACGTTTCATTTTTCATTCATTTGGAATGAAAATGATTGATGCGAATGAAAAAGTCCAGCATCCCTGGATTTGTTCACTAATGAATTCATTTTTCACTTTTCATTCATTTTATGTCTAGACGGTTCATTCGTAATGAAAGATGGCGAAAGAACGACAAAAATGAATAAAAAGTGAACCGTCTGATATCACCTTTAGATTACCAAATGACTAGTCAGTCATTTCATTTAAAGATCGGGTACTTATGACATTTATAAATCGGTCACATGGACAAATTTTCAATTGATACCAAAGTTGATCTTTTGGTCATTTATAAAGGTAAATGAACGATTGGCGAATTTCGGTGTCTTTTAAAAATGAACGGTTTCGGAAAGTGACTTAAGTGATGCCCAACACTAGTTGGTTTAAGTTACAACTTTCTATTGTCGCTCAATTTTAATTCGCCCTATATTTGCAATTTTCAGAATTTGGTAATCTGTAACTTTCTGCTTGACCTAGCATTTGACGTCACTTGTACAAACGAGCTAGTTGCAGTTTACAATCTGACGTTGGTCCCTCGTCAGTGATGAATTTGATTTGGTTGCAGCTGACATTTAAATTACAAGACCCTAGATCTGCAACCATTTCCGCCAATCACACCACTTTATAGTGCGTGCGTATTTCAAATCTGATTTTCTGTAATATCTTTAATAATGGTTTATAGCTTTAATGATGGTTTTATCAATGTACCTGGACTCAATGCTAACGGGACAGATTCACCCTACAGTGTAGGGAAAAAATCATCAAATCATGCATCTGAACGGGGATTCGAACACACATTCGCCGCATCCAAAGCCTATTATCCTACCACCGAGCTAGGAAGCCCATTTATGTTGTGATTGGTAGGAATGACTGCAGACCTAGTGTCTTGTTTTAAATCACACATACTCTATTTAGCGGATGCTATCGAAATTACTCTTATAATATTAGAATGCAAGAAGAGTATTTCCTTAATTTCAGATGTAAAAATTATGTTAAAACTTTATATTTCACTCGGCGGTTTGCCCCGGGTACTAATGTTAAGGGATGCCACTTGTCTTTATACTACTTTTTTTATTATTTTAATTCTTACCAAATTTAATACTTCTTAATACACCCTATAATAACAATTGATGCAAAATAAACTAAAATAATTTTACGGCGCTAAATACTAAGGAAACGATAAATTAAAATTTAATTTTATAAAAATTAATTATAAACAATCTTTTATTATTTAATGAATAAAACTTTAGAGAAAAAAATAGGCTGCACAGATTTGGTGACACAAGAATTTGAATCCTTTACGGATTGCGCCGATCACAACATAGATCGTTCAATGTGCTTCCTATTGGTTCGTTGAAGTATAAACAAGTTTTGTTGACTCTTCAGGGTAAGCTTCTTGTCTCAGTGGTAGAGTTCTCGACATCCGTTGCAATGAATGTGTATTCGAATCCCCGTCCAGGCGATTACTTTTTTTAACAAAACTTATAAATTTGTATGTGGTTGTGTTTTAAAAATCGGATTGTCTCATTAGCGTTTGGTCAGCCCAGGTGCGTTAAAAAATCCTTGTTTGTGCGCTTCATATGCCTTCTTCGTCTGTTTTCATTTTTAGTACGATAAAAAAAATTGCTTATAATCAGATTTTCTATTTTCATTAAATATACAAAAAATATGCACCCGTACTGTCTAGATTACAAATCTTTGCAAGCCCTACTTTGGAAACAAATTTCAAAAAAGTTACATAGTATTATCTGAGATATTAAATTCCAGATAATTTTATGTTGGATACAAATACACCGCAAAAAACTTTCATTTCAATTATTCACCAAGATAAAGAAGTACTAAGCAAAAAATATAATCTTTTTTTAATTTTGGAGTCTAATCACTTTTATTAATCTAAATTATTTAAAAATTCTAAGCCTTTGGTTGCTGGTGTCAGCCACATACTTTTAACTTTAAAGAAGCAATTTTCAGTTTTCACTATTTTGTTTATCTATGAACAGACCACGAACGCCGAAAACCTAAGTACTAGGTACCGTGGTTGCTTTAAATAAAGACTTGCAGATTAGGAGAAGGAAAGGCATTTGCTGGCAACGCATTCCATAATCAGAACACTCTGGCAATAAAGGAGTGAAAAAAGTCCTTGGTTTTTACAGCTGGAATGTGAAGAAATGGAAATGGGTCGATGCTCGTGTCTCCCTGGCAGGAATGATTAAGGAGGATAGAACGGATGATAATCCATCCGAACAGAATCCGTGGTAATATCTGTAAAACAGGGACAGACCGCCTACAAGAGGCTGCTCCCCATATATGCGAGCAATACTCAAGGCAGGATCTGATTTGCGAAGTGTAAAGGGTAAAGAAGTTGGCAGAAGAAAAGTATTTTCGAGCTCGGAAAAGAAAACCCAATTTCAGTATGCATACATTTTATTATGCTGCCACTGCATAACACGCATTATTGATCTATATAACAGTCATATTCACCTTCATACAAATTGTCTCCATGGGTTGTGTAAGATCTTGCGATGATCATTAAATATTTATTGCTAGCCATGAAAAACGATTTTTTATTGCAAAAAGACTGAGTCGTAGCCGGAATGGGGAAAATATTTGGGCCATAAATGCGTCTTTACGGCTTAATAGTCAATATCAATAGCCACAGCTAATCTGTGACAACTTGGCGATTGCATTAGGGTATAAATGCTACTATTGTTGCAGAATTGGCCTATATAATAACATATGGATTATGTCGCAAAATTAGGCTTGTGTTGTCAGTTTGGTACAATTCTAATAGATCTACTAAAATTTAAGAAAATTTATTACGTTATTATACCATAACCAAATCTATAATACTTTAGGTCAGTTTTTCAGAGTAAACAAACAACAAATCTTAAATTAATTTAAATAAAAAAAATATTTTGCTAAAAGTATTAGAATACATTTTTACTTTACTATTAGTTTTAGGGGTTATTTTGTACTAACACAATTATACAATGTGTTGCAGAGTTCATAATAGGTTAAGTTTTATGTTTTTAATAAAAGCATTAGACTTTCTACCATATAAGTCTAGAATATTCAAAAGGTTATTGAAAAAAACTGAATATGTATTAAGATGTTCACTTTCCCTTGCCGTTATGCTGGACTGTTGAATGTTGGCACGTTGGTTATTAACTTTAGATATTTTATAATATTAAATGTGTACATTCGTAAAAGTTATCTTATAAATGCAAATAAGCGTTGACCAGTCAGCAGGATAAATTCTTTCTATTCTGCCTACTTGTCGGCAGAATAGCTTTTTAGCACACATGAGTAAATATCGGAATATGAACAGAATTTTCTTTCTTTTATCGTAAATTCGGACGGTCTAGTGGGTAGGGCGTCAGACTTTCGATTGCTAGGTGTATAATATATATATTATTAATTACCTTTCATAATTGTATTGTTTAATTTCATATGCTCAAATACATTTAACGAATAAGTTTTTTCTTCTATATACTTGTAAACGGCAGTATTCCTATTGTGCCGAACGACATTTTTTACATGATAAATATCGGAATACGAGCAGAGTTTTCCACGTTCTTTCATAAGTCTGAATGGTGTAGTGATTTAGACAGTGTACTTCCGGTCGATAGGTGTGTGGTCCGAATCTTGGCGTAGTTGATTTTTTGTATTTTTATTATTAGTTACGTTTCATCATTTTAATATTTGTTTTTTTGCAGATTGGTAAGCAAAATAATATAATCTGTTTTGCCGACTGCTCGGAAAAAATAACTAATAAAAATGTATTTCTATTTTCTAACTAAATTTGAAATTTGTCCATTTTAAATATAATTCTCATGAAAAGAAAAATTAAAACACTGAAACACCTACCCAACGAAAGTCTAACGCTTTAACCAGTACACCATCCGGCCTTACGACTAAACGTACAAATGTCTGCTCATATTCCGATATTTGTCATGTGCGGTCAAATAGCTAAAAACCGCCGACACAAACAAATTAAACAATCACCCAAGTAAAGATTTAAGCGCCACACCTACCGACCGAAATTAGGAGGCCTTAACCATTACATCTAAAGCGCTTACGACCTTGTTTATGAATTGATAGTTATTCAACGCTGAGTTAGTACTGGCCATCACTACTAGATGGCGAGTCCACCAAGAGTGCTCATTCATTAATTTTTACTACTAAAGACGTGGTGGGATAGGGGAACATACCCCTTGATTTCCAGAAAGGCGGCGTTGTCAAAGTGAACTCGTTTTGCCAACAATAAAATAAAACTGCCTTTAAGATTTCTTGTTTTTTTTTGTTCATAAGTTATTATCCTCGTTTATATATGCCCATCTATAAACAAGATTACTATCTTTCTTTGATGATGTAAGTGGGCTGATAAATGTCATAATGACTGATAATACGATTTTCGACAGTTAATTTGATATTCAATTTTTTTCGATTTGGCAACATGGTGTAGCCGCTACCGATCAGCCTCTGCCGAACACGGCAAAACTGGTCACAAAAAATGGTTCGTCTAAAGATAAAATAGACAACAAAGGCCATACATTTTCTTGGAATGTTAATCGTATTATTCCATTACTTTCAGTTAGAAAGTTGATTTTGTGGTTTGTAGTGAAATAGATTTAACCAATAAGATAATTTCTGATCTTATTTTGGGAAATACCTATTTCATTAAGTAATTATGTACTCGGTACATTTGATTGTGTAAATTTAAAATTTGAAAATTGCTGTTACCTATTAATATCTAATGTAGAGCAGTGGCGTGCCGTGGGTCTACGGGAGAGGGGGCAGGCGAAAATAAGGGCGGCATTGACCCGATTAATTAGCTGTATATTTCATACTTCAAGATGGGTGCCCACGGTAGTATTTAGGGGCCATGTGACATCGTAGTGTGTCACAAGATAACAAATCGTAAAATATATTAGGAATCCCATACATAATAAATATACAAATATCAAAAAAAAAAATTAATACATATACGTAATACAAATCCTACGTGTGTAAACTAAAAATTATAGCGCCAAACGTCTCGTTTTTACGCACTTGCCTTCTCAGCTTCAATGCTTAATAATGCCAATGTTCTGGTTTGGCTGCTGGTATATCTTTGATAGTTATTGATCCTCGCAAGTCTACTAAAAGAGCGTTCAGCACCAGCGCTATTAGTGGCTATTGTAAAAAAAATTCTAAAAAGGTTACACAAAGATGGGTATGATGGTTCTAAATTATTGGAAATTAAGAAACACAGATATTCTTGGTATGTCACGGCTTGCTCTTCCTTTACTTTACTTATTGGGGCAGAAAAATGTTTATATTCATGGACTATAGATGTCCCGATATCTTTATTATAAAATATTTGTAGATCTATAAAACTTTTTCGATTTTCATCATTATCCTCCAAATTAGTTAAACAACTAAACTTTGACTCGTATGAATTTCGAAAAATAGGTAGGTATCACATAATGTCAAACTACTCGAAAACCAAAATTATTCTACGTAATAAAATATTCCACTATTTCAATATACAGAATATACCCTCACCGGGATCGGCACTACTGCTACTACTACTCGTACTGGTGTTATCATCGCTAGCAATTTCCTTCATCTCTATTTCTACATCACCACTAACTCTGTTTCCTATTTCCGTATTTACGATTAAATCAGTATTGGAAGAACAACTTGAATCTTGCTCTCGATTTGTGGGTGTGGGTCTAGACAAAACCAAAACATTTAAATAAAATGTTTCACGTTATTGCATTCAAATAAAAGATTAAAAAAGAAAAACAAAATAGATAAGCCTTCAATTTATTATACCATATCAAAATTACTAACAATAATCATAAGGTAGGTACTTACTCCAATTTTTCTTGTAACAGAAATTTGTGTGGAATATTTTTATCATTTATTTGTGCTAAACCAGCAACAAGGAGCAACCGTTGTCGTTTCTCTCTGCTCTACGCGGCTCCTGACTTTTTCATTTTAGTTTTATTAAAATTGCTCATTTTAAGTACTTTAAAGAATTAAAGCGAAACTGTTCACGATTAATATTTTAAAAACAAAAATCCACCAAAAATAAACGGGTTTATAATAAGGAAACCTAGAGCACACACTATACAGCAAATTTCGGTTATGCGGACTGAACTAAAGTGCGGGACACGAAAGAAAACCGGGCGGTCGTTAAAATAAAGGTTCATAGTCTTAAGCAAGTGGAAAAGTAAAATTTGTGTACGCAAATAAATTTTATGTTATTTTATTTGTTGTAATAGTTTGCCGCTTCACCTATAAAGTGCGCAATAGCATCAGAATTGGGATGAAAAAAATGTTTTCTTTTTAAACTTTACCATCCTGTATCTCAAAAGTTAAGACTTTTAGGACATTAAAATACCCCCTTTAACATCAGCACGCAATTAGGAAACGCCCTGTATAGTACTTCACAATGACGGCCCCTGTATAAAGTAATATGACAAACGGAGACAGACGGCCACTTTTGGCATACCCGAGTAGCCCAAAGTCGAACAGCACAAATTAAAATTTTGATAAATCCCGTTCACTGGATCTGATGCTGGCTACCCTTGTAAAATCTGGACTTGTAAATCGTGTATCACTATACTGGGTGGTCCAATAATAGTGGACGTAGGCAGTAGCCCGGGAACCGTTAATGACAGAACTCAAGAAAAAATATATTTATAGGTAAATCGATCAAGAAAAATCAAAATTAAATCATTTTAAAATTCGAAAGTTCGCCGTTTTTGCAACAGAAAAGAGATATAAAAGTGCGGTAGGCGAAAGAAAACAGACAAATATAGATAAAGGTTCATTAAGCATAGTTACATTTTTTAATTATCTGAAGTGGGTATAGTCAAAAAGGAGTGCTATATTATTTAAAGAACGACGGGACACCACTGGTTTAAAGAGATTTCGTGGCCGACCTTCCTAAATCGATTGACTCCGCCCGGTTTTCTTTCGGGTCCCGCACTTTATCTGGATTCTGGAGGCGTACCTACTCAAGTTTTAGTTCGTTCGCGCTTATTGTCCCGCACCAGCCACAGTTGAGCAATGTTGCCGCGTGTTTTTTTATTTTGTAGATGAAGGGCGCCGTGGGCGCCGGTCGACACGACACACCACTGATGTAAAGCTGCATAAAAAAATTTCTAAAAATATCAACAATCCCTTTGCTTTTAAAATATGTCGGCCGTCCACAATAATAAATGCTTTTAAAAAATAATGGAAAATGTCTAATTTAATTTTAAATTTTTTTAATATTAAATTAGTAGAAAAAACATTGGTGTAGCCAGGAAAAATGCCTGGGGTGGCTGAGGTCCAAACTTTTACGGAGAAATTTAGGGGCGGGTGTAGAATATATCACCGATCCGAGTGGTAAGGTGTTAAAAAAACGACGTCCCCGTAAAAACAAGCGGCTAAAAAAAGTCTTTTGGTGCCTTTTCTTTAACTTACGGTTGTATATTTAGTTATGTCGTATTTGTTCTAAATAAAGTATATTTTTAATACAAAATCTATATAAAATAGGTATTTTTAATGTGCTTATAATTTTGGTGATTTGGATTAAAAAGATTATTCAGAAGAAGCGTGCCCTACAAAAGATCATTTAGTGTTATTAAAGAAGTGTACAAAATTTAAAACTGTCATCTTTATTGGTTCAGAAACTCTAAGCGGGCATTAAAAAGTGCGGGACACGAAAGAAAACCGGGCGGAGTCAATCGGTTTAGGAAGGTCGGCCAAGAAATCTTTTTAAACCAGTGGTGTTCCGTCGTTCTTTAAATAATATGGCACTTATTTTGACTATACGCATTCAAATAATTAAAAAAATGTAACTATGCTTAATGAACCTTTATCTATATTTGTCTATTTTCTTTCGTGTACCGCACTTCTATATCTCTTTTGTGTTGTAAAAACGGCGAACTTTCGAATTTTAAAATGATTTAATTTTGATTTTTCTTGATCGATTTACCTATAAATATATTTTTTCTTGAGTTCTGTCATTAACGGTTCCCGGGCTACTGCCTACGTCCACTATTATTGGACCACCCAGTATAGTGATACACGATTTACAAGTCCAGATTTTACAAGAGCAGCCAGCATCAGATCCAGTGAAAGAGATTTATCAAAATTTTAATTTATGCAGTTCGATTTTGGGCTACTCGGGTATGCCAAAAGTGGCCGTCTGTCTCCGTTTGTCATATTACTTTATACAGGGGCCGTCATTGTGAAGTACTATACAGGGCGTTTCCTAATTGCGTGCTGATGATAAAGGGGGTGTTTTTATGTCCTAAAAGTCTTAACTCTTGAGATACAGGATGGTAAAGATTAA
Source organism: Kuschelorhynchus macadamiae (assembly GCA_030620095.1). Classification (NCBI taxonomy): domain Eukaryota; kingdom Metazoa; phylum Arthropoda; class Insecta; order Coleoptera; family Curculionidae; genus Kuschelorhynchus; species Kuschelorhynchus macadamiae. Next base: position 653,588 of record JAUTXW010004472.1, on the reverse strand, counting down.
AAAGAAAACATTTTTTTTTCATCCCAATTCTGATGCTATTGTAGATAACTGCATGAAATTTGATACACTTCTTCTATGCATTAAGATTTACCCAGGTTAATTACATAGGCACGCCACTGGTCGAAATTTCAAAAATTGATTGTGAATAAAAAATGCCCTTTTATGCATAAAAGACGCGTATCAAATTTCACACAGTTTTTTATCTATAATAGCATCAGAATTAGGATTAAAAAAAAATGTTTTTTAAAACCCTGTATCTCCTAAGTTAAGAGTTTTAGGTTCAAATTAAACTTTTTTCTTAAAAAGGTCCAAAAATCACTCATCTTTAACATTAGCATGCAATTAGGTAACGCCCTGTATAGTACTTCACAATGACGCCCCCTGTACAAAGTAATACGACAGAAGGAGACAAACGATCACTTTTGGCATCCCGAATAGCCCAAAGTCGAACTTGTTCACTGGAATCAGTGCTGGCTCCCCTACTATAACTACATTGATATGTTAATTTTGGAAAAATATGAGTTCTGTAGTTTTTCAAATATTAATTGCAATATTAGATATTTTTTGACACCCGGTATTGAACAGAAAATTAATTATTTTGAAGCAGTTTATTGACAGCTACTTTATGAACAATTTTACAAAATATATGAAAAAAAACTAAGCCATTTTTGAGGTTGACGGCTGTGATTCTAATGGTTCGATTCCTTCTAAATCGTTGTTTTCCTTTGAAAATGATGAGGTTTCGTCGTCACTACTTGAAGATCCCAGTGTGATAACTAAATCATCAATAACCGTTTCAATTTTGCCATCTACTTCCCAGGATTTATCTTCAATAGACCGAATATGTTTAACATATGATTTTCAATTTTCAGCCGATATTGAGTCAATGGCTTCTAATGTTATTTTATTTAAATCTTTAATTGAAAGTTCACCGGTGTTGCGCTCTCGAATATATTTTTTTACTCCTGCCCATGCAAGTTCAATAGGGTTGAGGTCGCACATGTATGGAGGCAGCCTTAAAGGTGTATGACCGAGGTTACGTAAAAGACCGTCAATTTTATACTTTTTTCTCTAGGCTTGTTGGCTGATATTACTTCATATAATTGATATTTTCTCCATGTTGGATCACATACAAGATTGTACGATTTAAGCCACGATATCATATGAGCTTTTGTAGAGTATTTAGTTGGCACTTTATCTTCTACGTGAGAATGATAAGACGCATTATCCATTACCACGACTGATTTGGGAGGAATGTTAGGTAGAAGCTTCTCGAGCAACCACTTTTCAAAATTATCTCTATTCATCTGTCCATAATAGTCTCCAGCTGTTAGTCCCGAGCGAAAAACTAAAGCAGCACCTGGAACAAATCCGGCTTCTGAACCAGCATGAACTATAATAAAGCGACTACTAGAGCGGATTCCCTGAACAACACCTGTAACACTTTCACTTTGCCAGCATTTGTTCACTGTCATATCATTATCTACCCAGTTTTCGTCTAGATACACAATATTGCGTCCTTCTTGCCTATGTTGCCTTACAGTTGATAGATATTTCACCCGCCTCTGAAAAATATTTGGTCTTTCAATGAGCAATTTTCGTTTATTTTGGCACTTGCGCCAAACAAAACCATTTGATCGTAAAAGCCGATTTAAGGTTTTATACCCGTACGGAAAATCTATTTTGTTCTTTACAGCACGAAGTAGGGCTTTGCAGGTCAGAACCTTCTTCAAGTTTATATAAAAATCCTCTATTGTTCGTCGAATTACTTGAAAATTACCATCATCAATTTTATCTTTGTATGATAATCGGGGTCTTTTTTTACTGGGAGATTTTAAAGGTGAAGTAGAACATGAGCCATCATTATGTACTTAAGCTACTTTCCGAAACACCAATGTAAAATGCAGCGCGTTCTGTTCGATTTTGAATTGGAATAGTCAAACTATTATTTTTAGCTTCTCTAGTACAGGCCTCTATAACGCTCGCAATAACTTCACGTGCACCGCTTCGAATTGTTGTAGAAATGAAAACAAATGCACGAAATGTATAGGCGCCACTGGAAATAGCTAGAACCTTCTAGCGGCAAGTGCATGGAGACTCTAGGCACATCCCAATTACGAGTGGACCAGTGCGAAATTTACTAAATCCTCGATTAATTTTCCGTACCGCTTAGCTGGCGCACTTTATAAGTGAAGCGGCAAACTATTACAACGAATAAAATAACATAAAATTTATTTGCGTACACAAATTTTACTTTTCCGCTTGCTTAAGACTATGAACCTTTATTTTAAGGACCGCCCGGTTTTCTTTCGTGTCTCGCACTTTAGATATTATATGTTCAATATAATTTTACTACTCAGTATGAAATTTCAATTTTTCTAAAGGTTAATTTCTACCGCGACGAAATAAAAAAAACATTACACTGAAAAAATGATGGTTCGATTGGGCAGATTTCAAGCTATGACCCAACAAAGAGAAAATTTTGGGATACTGAGAAATAATACAAATATAAATGAGTTGATTTATATAAACTCATTGTACAAAATATAAGCAAATATAAGTTTTTAAACAGAAAAATTCAGTCTGTAAAATTATTACACAAAGTGTATCATAAATTATTGTTGATTAGTGTGGGTGTGTATAAGTTTCAATGGCTCTGGAAACAATCCAACAGGCCAGGCATTTTTTTTTCTTTATTATTATTATTCTTGTTTTTTTATTGTTAGGTACCTATACGTGATATTGTCATTTCACCTCTTCAAAAGCTAAAATTTCTATTTTCAACCCATGTTTGACATTCACTATAATCTTAAATAAATAAATATAACCTTTTTTCTTTATATATATTATTATAATGTTTGTGTTTTTTCCGTTTTCCTTTTTGTATTTTGGTAAAAACAAAATTGTTGATTGGTAGATTTGCTTTCACCTCATTTTAACATTGAGCTAAAATTGTATAGAGTGTTTTATATTTATTGGTCAGTAGATTAAATTAAAAGTACTCGTAGGTAAATAGCTCAAACAAGAACAGAGATTAATACAGAGTGGTAATTAAGTGATGTCGCACTCTGCTGGTAAACATTATTATCATAAAAATAACAACAAAATATGTATTGAAACGGGTTCACAAATAGTTTGTTTTGGAGATACCGGGTGTTGAAAATACATATTTTTAATATACCAGGTGACGTAGGAGACATCTAAAAATCCGCATTTTTTTTCTTTTATTTTAAACATATCAATTTGAAATTTTTCACACATATATTACTCAATAGAAGGAAAATTGATGATCAAAAAAAAATTATTAAATACTATTTCGGGTTTTACTGGATTTAACGGCTGAATAGCCATTTTTTAAAAATTAGCCATTGCAGCTTTATGAAAAAAAATCAGTCACAATAAAATACTTGTTTTAAGCAGCTCGAAATAAACTTATTTGTTAATTTTTTAAAACACTTCGATCTAAAAAACTTTTGGGTAACGGTAACAATAGATTTCATTATTTTTTTTACTTCTTGTTTCGTCTATAGAGCAATTTAGTTTAATATTTCTAGTGGCACCAAACGGCCATTTTGAAAATAAAACTTAATATGTGATACATCTAAAAAAAAGTTCTTTTCCCTGAACTTCTGTTATGAATCTTTCCCTTTATTAGGAAAAGTGAAGTATCACCCAAGTTAGTTCGGTACATAGTGATTTAATAACACACATATATATATATATATATATATATATATATATATATATATATATATATATATATATATATATATATATATATATATATATATCTTTTCAAACATTTATATTGGTCACCATTTTGTTCCACCATATTGGAAACTTAATAATATTTTACCAGTTTCTGCCTAGTAGTTTTTACATTGACACACACCGGCATTTTGTTCGATCAGTGTGGCGGCTCGTCAGGGTAGGCCTCTGAGGCCGCGCCTCACCCCCAAAATAAAGGAAAAGAGAATTTTTTTATATAACTTTTTATCTATTACCAATTAGAAATATACTTTTTAACAGTGTTACAACATAATAACATTAAAAAAAAAACAAAATATAATCCCATAATAAATATTTTAGAAAATAAATTCTGACCACAACAAAAAACCGACCGTGCAATCCGTGCAAACCCATTCCTAAAGAAAGTGCTCTCGAATGAGGCGAAATAATTTTAGCTTGGAAAGTTTCGACTTCTGACCTATTTATCAACGGCCGGTGCCGATGCCGGCGAGTCACCTGATTACGACAGAGCGGGATGGCGATTGCCGATGCACGCGTTCGCTATTGCATTCTTGAGGCGATAAATCTGTAGCTTGGATATGCTTTTATTGGTTATTTAAATCACATGACTAGCGAAATATTCCAACGGCTTCTTTTTACGTGGTGCGTGCGGCTGAGAAAGAAATAGGAAATAGATTGCGATAATCGCTGATTGAGGGCGTTCTGTCTTTTAAGGTGAATAAATACGCGTGAGTAAGTTTTTGTTTTGTTTTGATTTGGTAAGTTGGACCGTTCCATTTTTTGTATTTGCTTTTTGCTTTTGAAATGAATCCTATTCACGACATTATTGCTTCATTAATTGAAACGCCTTTTTTAAGAAGAAGCGAAACTGAAAAGAAACAGATATTAGGTAGCCGTCCGACGCCGAAAATTTTAGCAATATTTACGATAAGAGGCAAGGTAAAAAATATTCAAGAACTTTTCAAATATCTTGGTACGAAACTTATAAGTGGCTATGCGGAAGTATTTATAAAGAAAGCTTATATTGTTGGCCTTGTAGTTTATTAGGTTGCGTTAAAAATAATTGGAGTTCAGGGGGCGGATATTCGGATTTAAAAAATTTTTCACGAGCAGTAAAATCGCATGAAAGTTCAAGAGAGCATATTAAAAATTCGGTAGCACTTACAAGACTGGAGCAAAATAGGGCGACTATTGCGGATGCACTACAAGAAAATGCAAGTCTTAATACAATTGCTTATAATGAAAATGTTCGAAAAAACTGTTTATTATTAAATTATTTAATTGATGTTACTATTACTTTGGGTAAACAGGACTTGGCATTTCGAGGTCATAATGAAACAACAGATTTTTTAACCGTGGCAATTTTAAGGAAATATTTGCATGCTTAATAAAAAGAAATGCCGAACTTACTGAACATTGTGCTAAATTTAGTAATATTTTCACGGGACAATCTAAGACTATACAAAATGAACTAATTGGTTGCATACATGACTATATTCAAGAATATATAAAAAAAGAAATCAATGACACCGATTGTTGTTTTTTTGGCGTAATTGCGGATGATAGTACTGATATAACAGAAAAATCACAGTGTTCGATAACAGTTAGGTATGTGACCAACGGATCTTTAAAAGAAAGATTTTTAGGATTTTTTGACTTTAGCGATAATAGAACAGCAGAGAGCCTTTTTCATTTAATACAAAACAGCTTAGAGCCTTATGACTTTAAAAATAAATTCGCAGTGTTACGATGGGGCTAGTGTTATGGCAGGTGAAATAAATGGGCTTCAAACAAAAGTTAGATCTATTGCTCCTTTAGCTATGTTTACTCATTGTTGCGCCCACAGATTAAATCTAGTTTTACAACAGGGAACAAAACTGATTACCCAAAGTCGTATATTTTTTGCCACTTTATTAGGAATACCAAATTATTTCCACCAATCACCAAAACGGTCTATTGTGCTTAATCAGATAGTAGGTAAAAGAATTCCGCGAGCTGTAGAAACGCGATGGTATACACGGTCTAAAATTTTAAACTTAGTGGCTAATGAATGGGACAATTTAATTATAGTATTTGAAACTATTATTAATGACTTAAGTTCTGGAACAGAATCTATTAATGGTGCAAAAGGATTTCTAAAGCATTTTAATGATTTCGAATTTTGCCTTTTAACGCATATTTATAAACAAATTTTTAGTTGCACTGATGTACTGTTTCAAATATTACAGTTAAAGCATTTAGATATAAATTACTGCATTTCGCAAATAAACCTTGCCAAGCAACGAATTATTGAATTTAGAAACGAGGACCATTTCAAAGAACTTTTCAATATTGCTAAAAAAGCCACTATTCTGCCAACTAACACACGTCGAGGGCAATGTTCTAGCGACTTTGATATTTTTACTAAATATAAAATATTATATTTCGAAATAATAGATTGTATAATTCTTCAATTAGGGACGCGGTTTGAAAATTTAAATAATTTAAATTTCTTTGCTTTAGTCGATTGCACAAAATATTCGGAATATGTTAAATGCTTTCCAGACGACTTATTAAATAATTTAAAAAATTATCCAAACATTTTTGACAGAGATAGATTAAAGAATGAGCTTTCTGTATTGTATAGGGATGAACAATTTTCAAATTTAGATGTCGAAAAAAGTCTAGCTTTGTTATTTAAAGATTTTAAAGCAATTTTTGCGGAAGCATATAAGCTTTTTAATTTAGTTTTAACTATTCCCGTAACAAGTGTATCGGTCGAACGAAATTTTTCATGTCTTAAACGGATCAAAACCTACCTAAGAAACACAATGACACAAGAACGGCTTTCGGGTTTAACAATGATGTCAATAGAGCAGGAATTACTGTCAGAACTTAGTGAAGACCAAAACTTTTACGACCAAATTATAGATAAATTTGCAACCTTAAAAGACAGACGTATAGATTTAATGTACAAAAAGTAGTTTTTTTATCTTATTTCATACAACTATTTATTTTAAGTTTTAATAAACTAAATTATGTTTTTATTATCGCAATCACCGCTATATTTTAGTGATAGGTGTACATATTTTACTTGTTTTGTTTACTTTTTATTTACTTTTTTTAGAGTTTATTTTTTTAGTTTTTAATGGTTTAGTAGGGCTATTGGCGATGACCTCCATTAAAAAAAAAGGTCAACGCGTCGCAGAATAATACCTCATGGGTGACGTGGAAATTTATTCACATTTAAACAAAATTAACCTCATGTAGCTTCACCCTTCAATATACTCACGAGCCGCCACTGTGTGCTACATATACTGTCTTTACAAACATTTTTATCGTGCGGCTTGTTCCATCATATTGGATTCCTACCATTATTTTACCAGTTTCTTTCTACTTATGCTACACTTGACTTAAAATAAATTCAATAAGTAGTTTTTACATCGACATACCGCTATTTTATTACGTCATATTGAATTCATACCAGTTTAACCCATTTTCACATTTAATTTTTCTGCGAAATTTAAAGTCAGTTGAACATGATTTTTTATGTTGTTTTTTAAAAATTTTGTTTGGCCGCCATTTTGTTTCGCCATCTTAAATTCGTACCACAACTTTACCAATTTATCTCTACATCACACTTCAAATCACAAAAATTTTATTAGGCTGCTATTTTGTTTTATTATTTTGGATCCATATAAAATGTTACCGGTTCATTCCTATGTAACAAAAAATTTGAAGTAATTATCCAAATTAGGTTTTTTAGTACTAATTTTTTTTTAATTTCTAAATTGTTTTTAAAGACCAATCCTCTTGTTGTTATGTTAGAGTGGTGTATTATTTGGGGTTAGGATACAGTAACAAAAAATAAAAGTCATTTTTTAAATTGTGGATGTTTCGCAACTTTATTGTTTGATCGGGACATTTATATGGATTATATATCATGCATGAAAACCGAATTATCAGTCTTTACCTACTCAGCTGGTCCGCAGATATTTCCTAACCTCAAATAATACATCCCTCTAACATAACAACAAGAGGATCGTTAACGAAAACCATTTAAAAACTTATACCTGGACAATATCTGCGGACCAACGGAGAACGTAAAGACTGATAATATGGGTTTCAACAATAAAGTTGCGAAACGTCGACAATTTAAAAACAGACTTTTGTTTTTTTTACTGGATCCTAACTTCAAATAATACCCCACTCTAACATAAAAACAAAAAGGTCGTTAACGAAAACCATTTGGAAAGTGATATCTGGGAAATATCTGCGGACTAACGGAGTAGTTAAAGTCTGATAATATGGGTTTCATGCAGGATATAAAATCTATGTGTCCTAAAGATGCAACAATAAAGTTGCGAAAGCCGACAAATTAAAAAGGCTTTTTTTACTGTATCCTAACCCCAATAAACCTCACTCTAGCATAACAACAAGAGGATCCTTAACGAAAAACATTTAGAAACCTAATATCTGGGAAGATCTGCGGACCAACGGAGTAGGTAAATACTGTTAATGTAGGTTTCATGCAGGTTATAGAACCTATATATGTGTCCTGAATATGCCATAATAAAGGTGTTGTGAAACGCCGACCGAGCCTAACCCCAAATAATACACCACTCTAACAAATTCTTTTTAACATTGTTCCGCCATATTGAATGTTCCACAAATATTATCAGGTCATCACCATATGACCCTTAGCTTTTGGTCAAAATTTGAAATCAAACGGGTAAGTAGTTTTGAAGGTAAGCCGCGAAATCACAGACAGACAGATGTTTTTGGCATCTAGAGCGAAGACATGTAAAACCTGAGAGGGTGATTTTTTCATGATTACAAACAGTTTATTTGGCCACTATTTTGTTCCGCCATCTTGAATTAGTAACACAGTTTTACTAGTTGATCCCTATACCACATAATTTGAAATCAAACCATTAAGCAGTTTTTCCGGGCTGAATTTTAAAATGTTTTATTAAGGCGTCATTTTGTTCCGCCATCCAAAATTCGTACCAAAATGATACCAGCTGATTCCAACATAATATTTGATGTTTGTGCAGAATTTGAGATAAATTGAAGAAATGGTTTTTAATAATAATTTTTGTAACATTTCACTGGGCCGCCATTTTGTTTCGATATATCCGATTTTTACCAAAATTTTAGCAGGTCATCCCCATATAACCATTAATTTTTAACCAAAATTTGAAGTAAATCGGGTAAGTTATTTTTTAGCTATGCCGCGAACAGCACGAACATGAGTTATTCATTTTATTTTTTTCTGGATAGGTACTAACACAACCAAATGTTGCTCGTATCGTTATAATAAAACAAGTTATAGAGAACAAGTTACAATCTCTTTTTTATCTTACATTTTCCAGAAAATATAAAATGTAACTAACACTTATATCACAAGTTTATATTCCTCATCTCATTAATATTTGTTTTAGTCTATTCGAATTAAAGATTTTGTCCGTGTGTGAGCGAATGAATGCAATCGAAATTCGGTGCTCATAATTTAAAGCTGACATTAAAAAGAAAAATATGTAAACAATGGTTATCAATTAATCAAACCAATGTAAACCTATTTCAATCTCGTCGGCTCCCACTTGCCCCCACCTAATTTCTAGGTTTATTGATAAACTAAGGTTCCCATAATAGACTACAGGTGTCAGGAGCTCCCGATGGCCACGGTTGACCAACTATCTATCTATAAACAAGGCTTACGATTAAGCGAAGAAAATTCCGTTCATATTTTGATATTTATGAAGTGAAGTCGAATACCTAGGAGTATACAGAAATTCTATTACACTTTTCTTAAATCTATTACAATTTAATCTCTTATTCTATTAAAACTTAAGGCTGAACTGCACACAGAAAACGAAATATCAGCGACAAGGTCCAGTCAAGTTCAAAGTAATATGAAAAGGTCCTGACGTGTTGGAAAATACAAATATAACAATGAAAGATACTGCGGCTGACAGATAAAATTACAATTATTATTTACTTGCTTATGGCTATTCGTAGGATGATGTCGTGGGAGGGGGGCGAAATTATTTTAATTTGTATAAAGTGAAGACTTTTTTTTTAGTTGTTGAATTTTATTAAAATAACTGAACATGTAAAACTGATAAAGGGAGGACCTATAGAATATAGATCCCGTTCAGGGGGGGAGAGGGCGAATTACTACTTTTAACCAACTGATGCAGTGCTTTCTTTTTTACATAACATTGTATGCGGTGCCCCTTTCGCCCTCTCTAAATCCGCCAGTGAATTTGTCAGCTTTGATTTTGATGTGCAGATCGTTATTCGTTATTTCCTCGTTCGATTTTCGTTTGATTTCCGATCTGCCATTTGCGAATTTATAATAAAATTTATCAGTGTTTTTGTGATTTTTACTTCCCTCGTAAAAGGGAGGTATTGTAATCGTGAGAAAATTACCCTCCAAAATTTTTGCACTCTTCACCTAGAGGCCGTAAAACATATTTTCTTAATTCCGTCTGTCTGTTCGAAGCATAGCTAAAAAATTACTCAGCCGATTGACTTCAAATGTTGGTCAAAAATTAAGGGTCAATGGAGAAGACTTGATAACATTTTGGTATGGTATGCCGGATGAAAATGGCAGGCTAGCGTTAAAAAAATTGTTACAAAAAATAATTATCCAATTAATTTCAAAGTTTGCACAAAAAAACAAGTATTACGTAGAAATCACCTGGTAAAATTTTAGTACGAATCCAGGACGACGAAACAAAATGGCGGCCTAATAAAATATTAAAAATATCAGCCTCGAAAAACTACTTATTGGATTGATTTCCAATTTTGTGTGATATAGAGTGAACAATTAAAATTGTGGTACGAATTTAAGATGGCGAAAGAAAATGGCGGCCAAATGTGTTTGTAATTGTGAAAATATCACCCTCCTAAGTTTTACATATCTTCATGTTTTAGCGTCCCTAGATGCCAAAAATTATGTTTGGTTTATGCCGTCGGACTATTGGTCGGTATATCTGTCAGTTCGCAGCATGGCTAAAAGCTACTTACCTGGTTGACTTCAGGTTGGTCAAAAATTAAGGATAATATGGAGATAACCTGAGAACATTCTGGTAAAATTCTAATATGGCCGAAAAAAATGGCGCTTTAGGGAAATGTTTAAAAAAAAATTAAAATTACTTTTATAATTTACCTCAAATTGTTCACAAAATCAAGTATGTGAAGTGTTAACATTTTGGTCCAAATCCAAGATAGAAAAACAAAATGGCAGCCTAATAAAATATTTAAAAAATCAGCATGATAAAATTACTAGATTGAATTCAAACTTTATGCAAGCCTTAAATGTGATTTAGACATAAACTGGTAAAATTGTAGTACAAATTCAAGATGGCGGAGCAAAATGGTGGCCAAATAAAATATTTAATAAACATATTCGTATTTAATTGGCTTCAAATTTTGCACGAAAAAAAATCTAATATAGGGATAAATTGCGGTCTTAAAAAAAATCAGAGTAAAAAGTATTTATACATTTTATTTGAGATTTTGCTAAAAAAATCAAGGGTGGCACGGGTAGAAACTGTTTGGTACCCATCTACTATGATGGAACAATAGAAATGTTTAAAAAGACAGTATATGTGCTAATAAACAACTATGTTTGGAACTAAACTGGGTCACACTTCATTATTCCTAATAAAAGGAAAGATTTATAACGAGCAAAGTTACGGGTAAAGGAAATTTACCGATTTTTATAATTATGCCATGCCACGTCAATATTCTATCTGAAAGTTACGACTGGAAGTAGTCGAAAAAGTTTAAAACGAATAATAAATATATTAAAGCAGTGGTTCCCAAATTCCTCGTGATTGCGGACCCCTAAAATTCGGCAGAAGTAACATGCGGACCCTTAACTAAATTATTTCGTAAATAATGTGGTGGTTGGTAGTTTTAGTTGGTCCCCACAGAATTTGTCATACTATAGAAAGCGTTTTTGTGCTCTCAAGTGAAGTTGTTAAAAATAGACAGAACCACAAAATAGTGACGGCATTGTTAATTACAGCTGAAAGAAAAAACAATGTTTTTTAAAAAAATTTTATTGGGATTATTTGCTTTAAATAAAATATAGTAATATAATGAAGCAACGAGTATTTTAATTGTATGTTCAATACATTAACTTACAAAAAAAGTAAAACGAAAAACGCATTCTTATTATTAGCGTACAGAAAGTTATTCCAACATTAAGAAAAAAAATTATATAAATTCATCAGGGCTGGTTTATTAAAATCCTAACTCGTATTTATTTACCATTCAAGCCCACAACTCTTAATGTGATGTATGGAACATTTTCTTATCGGTTATAATTTTTCCAAAATCTGGTCTATAGTCGGGATATTTTAATTTTTAATTCTGAAGAAACATCCAGGCGATTTCTTTGTCTAGTCTTTAGTGCAACAAATAATGAGAATCCTTGTGCACAAAGATATGTCGTGCAAAAGGGAATTAGGTTTTTCAAAGCATTTTCGGAGAGCTCCTTAAAATCATGGCTCATCTTGATCCAAAACTGAAGTAAGTCATTGTCTTTGAAAACAGCTTTTACGTCGTTGTTGCACGACAGATGAATCAGTTGATCTTGCTCTTTTTCTGAACGGCAGGAATTTTTTTCAACATCTTTGCTGTCAATAGGGTTTCTAATCCAGGATTTATCATTATTCGCAATAGGAAAGTATTCGAGAAAACTAACTGCTAACTCACGCAAATGTTCACAGATATTTTATTGAGCCTTAGATGGCAAATTCTCTTCTGAATTCAGTAGAAATGATTCCAGAACAGGAAATGAACTTAAAAAGTTTGGTTCAACCCGACCGATCCAAATTTGTAATTTTTTAATTGTCACTTCTATCTTGTCTTGAACTTGAAAAATATGCCCTGTAGATAGAGATTCAGAACATTTAGATATGCAAAAATGTCTTAAAGGTATGCTGTCATGCACATCCATGAAAAATCAGTAAGTCGTTCCGCTAATTCAAACTTATTTTCCTTTAAAAAAAAGACTCACTTCATCACGTAATTTAAAAAAAACGACTCAAAATTTTACTACGTGACACCCATCGCACTTCTGTGCGTAAAAGAAGCTGAATGTGATAAGTACTGGTTTCCTCACAGATTGCTTGAAAAATCCGAGCATTTAGTGGTCTAGCTTTGATAAAATTAATAATCTTGACAATATCGTCTAATGTTGATTTTAAGGATGGGGGCGTTCTCTTGCACGCTAGGGCTTCCCTATGGATACAGCAATGAGTCCACATTACACAAGGAGCGACTGCTTTCACACATGCTACAAGTTCCGTTAACCTCCCAGACATTGTATGGGCTCCGTCTGTACTTAATCCAACATATTTCGGCCATGGTATCTTATTTTCAGTAAAAAAATCATTAAGAGTGTTAAATACCGACTCGGCCGTCGTACGTATAAGCTCTCGTAAGATCAAGAAGTCTTCATGTATTTCGCCTTCCCAGTCATAACGAACAAAAACTAATAAGTTTGCTTTGTTTGTAATATCTGTGCTTTCGTCCAACTATATCGAAAACATTTTACAAACCTGGAGTCTTGATATTAATGTCTGTTTTACATTCAGAGACAAATCGGTAATTCTGCTTTTTATAGTGTTGTTTGAAAGAGATATTCTTTGCAGTTGTTTTGCCGCAGTTTCACTAATCATATTCTTACACATAATTTGAGCAGCAAGAAGGAGTAACTCCTCAGCTATAGTATGAGCCTTACCATATTTGGCAAAGCAACTTTCTTCCTAGCTTCATTCGGAAAAAATCAATTGATTTGTTGACCGAGTCGGGGTGTTTCGTCATTAAGTGACGTCGAAGTTTCGCTGGTTTCATGCTTCGTTCGAAAGAACATCGAAACATAAAACACATTGTGGCTTTGGCTTCTCGCCGACACTCGTTTCAGTAAACCCAATTTGCAAATAATCCTTATTATACCTGCGTCTTTTCACATCATATTTGACAGTACTTTTTACCGATGGTACACTTTTTAATTCAGTGGTCGAATTCTGAGATGTACTTGCCTGTTGGTCCATAACTAACGACTCATTACTAGCGCCACAACTTTCATTACGTGATGCTTTACAAGAACCACTTTTTAACCAACGATCCATAATCAAAACACCAAAACTAATAAATTACTTGAAAGCGCTCATAACTTACTAATTACAATATTTCTCAAAGTACTAAAAATATACAGTATTTAATAACATCAAGAAGCCGTTCACGTTTATGTGCCGCGCACATGGAGTGTCCAGACTGTGATTCCGCGGACCACAATTTGGGAACCACTGTACTAAAGCAGGTACGTAATTAGTATTATTAGTATTAGGTAGAATATTAGATAATGTACATCAGGGTTACCGGTTTTCGATGGTTTTACGGCGTATTTCCCTTATTAGTGATGAGAGAGAATTGCGGTTTTACTTTTTAGTAAAATGAAAGACGCCATAACCAAACTTTTCATAGCCCTCTTCGATTCTTAGATACAGGGTGAAATTGAAATCATTAGAATTTGAGACCTCCCTCATTTTTCGATTATGCATTGCCTTATCGAAAAAATAAAAGCAATATTATGTTATATGGTTTTATACGTAGAATCCAGTGTTGTAATCAGCTTTCTGCTGTGAGCCGTCATGATTTAGATATAACCTAAAATTTGTTTTTTTTTCAATTAGTCACCCTATACGGGGTGTTATCTTATTGATGACTAAAAATGAAGGTTGTAATTTTTGGTTTTATTTTAGTAGTAAAAGTTTATATAAATATATATCTGCAGGGCCTTTGCTTTTGAGAGTGTGTTATAGTTTTAGAAACATTCTAGAATTTTTGTTCTAATATTTTAAAAGCTATTTAATTTAAACTTAGCACATTTTAACAGATATTTAAGGATTATATTTTGTAACTATTAGCTATTTTTAAACTCAACCATTGGCAGAGATACGGTTATCCTTATGAAGTTTCAATAAAAAATAGATCGCCATTACTTTTTTTGTAAATTATTAGCATTAGAGAAAAGAGAAGGTTAAAATACACAAAAAAAATGACTCTTGATAATTTCTTATTGGACATAATATTAACAATAATAAATAAACTAAAAACTAAAAAAAATATTGTAATTATGACAGTTTATAAGATATGTGTTAAGTTTTTACTAAATATAATTATATGCATATATATGTTATATGTACGAAGTGAAATTCTGTAGGTGGGAGTTTTACTATTTACTTATTATGTTTCATATGTCATTGGATTGGTTACTCAAGATTAGTACTTTCGTTTAATTAAAATTAATTTTAGTACCGCTGACTAGCTTTTGTATAAGTTCCTTCCATATTTCGAAATCGAACAACGCTATCAAGGTACTTATGCGCACAGTCAGAGCTCAAATACTTACTGAAAAAACGTATCTAGATACAAAAGTTACAAGTTATTTTTTTAAAAGCATCTTAGATACTTTCAAAAAATACAATTAATCAAAAAGTAACTCAGTTTCTAATAACTGTAAGTTACTTTTTAAATTAACTAGATACTCTAAAAAGATACTTTGTTTTCTAGGTTTAACATAGACAATATAACTATATTAAACACATTATTAGGTACTTATTAGATTAATAAACAAAATATACCTCAGAAGCTACTTTATTATACTAAAATACACGTAATAAAAATAAACACTAAAACTCTTAAAAGTAGTGCAAACCATATGAGGAGAACTAGTTAAAACTAAATATTATATAATACTCCAGGCGCTGGGTCAAAAAATCATGTGCAAAATGAAAAAAATTAAACACTATTTTTGTTTGCTTAATGTCTAGATTTAGGGGGTTACGAAAAATCTATTAAAAGTTCTCCCACTCTCGATGAAATCGCAACCCCCTAAATATGCAAATTAGGTACAAGAACTTTGTGTTTATAATTAGCGATGTAGTATCGTCTAACGTACATTTTTGATCAACGATCAACGTAGATAAATAGATACTTAAAAATGTAACATAAAAAGAAAATTGGCTTCGGTATGACATTGGTGGTCAGGTGTGGTGTTTTTTCGAACCGTTAAATTCTATAACTACACCTAGCATATTAATGGTCAGTTTTTCAACCTGTTATGTTGTTAACACTGTATGATACTTGTTGTTAGGCATTTTATTTTGACCCGATAAGAAAGGAAACAAATAAAATGATAAAAGAATAAAAAAACATTTTTGTGATATTAGAACCATATATTCATAATGTTTCGACTCAGTATGAAATTGATATCATATACATTTTTGTTTACCGGCTAGGATATTAAACAACTATACAAATGGTAACAAACATATTTGGATTCAATATAACATACGGGATTAACGTCCAACGTAAGACATTGATTACAAAAGAAAAGAATAAAACAAAGACGAAACATTGAAATATTAAAAAAATAAAAAATCAAGTTAGGACAATAAGCTACAAGAATGTTGTTTACCGACTAGGATATTAAACAACTATACAAATGGTAATAAACATATTTGGATTCAATATAACATACGGGATTAATTTAAAAAATAAAAAATCAAGTTAGGACAATAAGCTACAAGAATGTTGGTCAAATAATAGGCAATACATTATAGTAAATGTAAGCAAAATTACAAATTAATAGTGACAGGAAAAAATTCGCATCAAACTTAATAATAGGAATGGACGTAGTCCCGTATATGAAGGAACAATAAATATTTCAGAATTTTTAGAGTATATAGAAATACTCCGATAATTGCTAATTGGTCAAATGAGCAAACGCTTGCAACAACTATATTAAAATTAAAAGGAATAGCTAGGCAGTATTTAAACACTGATGAATCTGCTAAATCAAACGTTAGAGCAGCAACATTATTGCAATATATTTAATAAAAGTTAATTTAAAAAAAAGGTGGCACTATCATAACAAAAGCAAGACAATTCGTTTTAAGTTCACCTGTGGAAACTGCATTAGTAAATAAAATTATAGTCTCTGGCAACCGGCATGATGGGGCTATCCAATAGCCGCGTGCCTATGATTTAAGAACGCTAGTTAAATCATATCTTGAGAAAATTGGCATTTTAGTGGAACGAGATTCAAAAATAATATTACAGTACGGTACTAAACAACAAATGAGCACGTGCTGAAGGTTTGGCTGTTTTCATACTTGACTGAAACAAATTAAGAATGTCTCTTAGTTTCTTTATCTAATATCATCATCTAAGAAGAAACCAACGCACAGACGGGCAAAATTTCAAAAAGCTGGCCAGAACCCCAATTCGGGAAGATTGCCATTTCACACTTTTACGCGTCTAGGGGCTTTAATAGATCATTGGGCTTTTTAAAATTAGAAATTCCGTAGATGGCGCTCTTCGTTGAATACGGTGACAATAGTTGAATGTTAAATGTTGTTCGCCTAAGTGTTTTTGCGAAAAAATATTGGCTGTTTTTGTGTACATATTGTAGACATTATAGTGCTCAAAGTAAAATGGATTGTACTCCTGGTGGTAAGTAGTACCTTTAGCTATACTATTTATATAAAATAATAATATTTTTTAATTATGTGTATTTTATACAGAAATAATTTTCTGGAGTAGTGCAAAATTATAGTTTTAATTTTATTGTTAATATTTTAGTAAACTTCCGGGATCTTCCGGGCTTAACTTTCTGGAAAGTTGTGTAGCTGAATACTTTAAATAGTAAATGGAGAAAAAATATTTTCCGCTTTTGTCTGCCTTTTTGAGATAACTTAATCAACTTTGTTTTGTGTCACTTGGAATTTTCCCCAATTTATCGCTTTCAAATCGTTTAGGGCTAATTATTTTTATTTATTTCAGGATCAAGGGACGTAGATCCGGATGAAAATGTTGTTTTAAGTATGAGAACGCTTTCTGAAGTAATACTGACATGCAATTCAACAAAAATTGAAGCTAATTGCGAATATTTGCATTCGTATGTAAAAGATCTAACTAATTGCCCTGAAGTATTATCTAATGTAATTAAACAAAAGCTTTCACATTTTCTTTCTGATTTTAAATTAAAATATAAGACTGCCCAATACAAGAAAGATATTTTGCCCAAAACAAAACTTGGTTGGAAACAAATTTAAAATTTCATTTTTTTGTGCAATCACCTACAGCGAGTTTAGGTGGTCGCCCTGCTGTTAATTTCCAGACTAGTAGCGAACGAACAAAACGAAGACAAACCGAATATGTTGGATCAACAATGAGTTCCTCAGAGCCTGTGTATGCTGCTCAAATGAGTCTGCGCGCTGAAGGAAGTATAGATGCTGCAGCTGTTATAAAAGATGTACAATTTTCAACCCCAAAAAGGGCCCAGAACTATAGAAAGGCATATAAAGAGAGAGCTGAAAAAGTTGATCAGCTATCTGGTGATAAAGCATTGTCAGTATTTGTTAAAGCAAATAGACACCAATATCAGATCATAAGGAGTTAAGATAAAAAACGTTTTCCATCGTATAAGAAGATTCAGGAGGCCAAGGGGCGCTGTTACCCAAATCGGGATGCAATTACAATCACGGGGCAAAAAGCTGAAGTAAAATTACAAGCCTTACTAAACCATACTGCCCATCGTATAGTGGAGGTGCAAAAAGATGTATTGGAAACATTAACAGAACCTCAACTTGCTTGTTTGACACTTAGGTATAGCCAATACAAGCAAAATTTTGACAGCGATGAACGTTCGGATGCCAGTATATTTTTAACATCCTTTGTGCCACTTCTATTAACATGCGACGATCCAAATCGACGTCCAATCAGAATTCAATTTATATATGAGACCACTGATTTAACACTTCAAGAAATAAATACCATGCAGAATGAAATAGAAAACCTTACACCTACTTCCATTAGTGTAGGCACAAGGACATTGAACACAACTTACTTTTTACAATGGTAGATGGCAAAATGTGCAATGCTGCTTCATCTACGACATCCACGAAAAAGTGTTATATATGTGGGGCTTCTTCCAAGTCTTTCAACAACATAGATGTTAAGTAGAAGTATTTTAATCAGTTTGTTAAACTATGAAAATAGTGATTTTTTTTTAGAAAAATATGATCAGTAGCAAAAGTTATGGTACGAGCGGGAATCGAACCCGCACCTCTGCGTGTCTAGCGCATCGCCCTAACCAATTGAGCTATCATACCACTGATAATAATAATATTTTTGCAAACTATATCTAGTGGATACCGTATAAATATACAAAAATTTAAAGATTATGCTTTAACAACAGCTAGGATACTTGTACAAAAATATCCTTGATACAACATGCCTAATACGGTCCACAAAATTTTAATTAACTCGTCAGATATTATTGAATCTTTTTTATTGGCTATAGGACAATTATCCGACGAGGCCCAGGAGGCATTAAATAAAGACATTAAGAAGTATAGAGAAGGATTTTCCCGAAAGTGTTCAAGGCAACAAAACTTGGAGACTGCTTATATCGTCTGATCCAGTCATATTAAGCATGCGAAAACTTCCAAGGCGAAAGTCCAAGTCATTCGAAAAAGAAGTCTTAGATTTATTATTAGCCCCCGTCCAGAGGGATCTGCCACTAATACTACTAATGAAGACTCAGAAATTAATAGCTCAAGTGACTCAGACTCCGGGTCCGGGGATTAAAAACAATAATTAGTTATGCGACATTATTTCTGAGAATAAATGATGCTGTTATTAGTTTATTAATTATTAATTTTACGCCGTTGATGACTTTAAATAATATAAAAACAGTAAAATGTAGGCAGTATTTTTTAAAACAATTTAAATTCGGTTTTATACACATAATTATGTTTTTGTCAAGTATTTATTTATTATATTATTAAATTTTCCACCAGATTAGTAGCCAATTGACAAATATGTTAATTAGTTTTTACAATATTATTTCTCATAAACACATTAAGGAAATTTTATTACTACATATCATCGTTTAAGTTTTGGCCAGGTTTTTTCAATTTTGCCCGTCTGTGCAACGTGACGAATGATTCAGGTAGGAGAGGTATAAAATATTTACAAGCGATTGCAAACTACAGCGCCATATCGCTAATATTCGCCTTAGGGAGTGTTAATGGGTGTTTACGTTTTACGTGCTTTACATAAATATAAATCTTGGACGGTTGGATATAATTCTACAGCGAGATGGTTTGATTCCAGATGTCTAGAGGACTGAAATTAATAGGTCCTAAAATACTAATAATCCTTGACAGAAGCAAAATATTTGATTTGCCTTTCTCTTTTCTAACTTCAGAAATTTAACCCAGTCAGTAGATATTGCCTGGAGGAATATACTATGTACCTGGATACTAAGTGCTTGGAAAAAGGTAAAGATAGAAAATAGTCCTCGATATCAAAAACTATTTTCCCCGTTCTATTAAAATGCCTTATCCTATCATAAAAGCAAATGCCAAAAACATGAAAATTGGTTTTGACAGGATTATTCTTATAAATAAAAAAAGAGTTTTATTTATATTTCTACCTCTAAATAAAGTCCAACCTAATGGTGACAATAACTAAGGTAATAGATTGAACAGATTGAATGAATCTGCTGTGGAACTTTTGAGGTATGTGTGTTACGATGATGTGCTGCAAACTCAAGCAAAACGAAATAAAATAGAAGCTAAAGCTAGTACAAGCGTTAAAGGATGTCATATCGAAAGTAGCAATGGTGAAGAAGTCTCTGAAGAATCTGTTAACGTGAAACGAGTAGTAAAAAATCTCAGCGGGAGAATGGAGGTGAGTTTAAACACCAAAATTAGAATGAAGTGAGCGACTCAGAGCCTGAAAGTGGTGAGCTGGATGAAGTAAGGTGACTTAGTTAACTCTAGAAGTATATTTTCATAAAGCTATTAAAATTTATTTAGATAATACTTGTTTACTAATATAAGATTCATAAATGTTTTTCGCCTGATATTTTGTTATTTTAAACATTTTCTCATAAAATAAATATATATTTCATTTAATTCATCAATTCATTGTATGCGATACCGAAAAGCATTTACTCAAAGTTAGTTGCGATTTACGAATTATAACCACCCAAGTAACACAAAACTCTTTAATTACTACTAGTAGAATATACAGGGTTTTTTAAAAGAAATGCTTCTGTATGAGTCATTTTTCACACAAACGCTGGAACACGTGAAGTGGATTTTCGTGATTGTTCGTCTTTTTGTTATATTTTCACCCCCTTCCCGGCAAACCCTTAATTTGTTCAACTTTTTTTTTTCAAATGGCACCTAAGTCTGTTGGGGCTTTATGAGAAGGCTTTGCAAAACTGAATTCGATACTAGCATTTTTAATTAAAATTAATCACCTGATTCGGCTAATGTAACAAATACTGAAAGTAATCTCCACCTTCTACTTGACATGTACCGTTTCCGTGATAAGCGCACTTCGAATACTTTCGGCCTCTATCCTTAATCTATCTTGTAGGTCCTCAACGCTAATTGGACTATTTTTAAACACTCTCTCCTTCAAATACCCCCATAGAAAGAAATGTGTAAGGTCCGTAGACCTTGGTGGTCATTCAATGGGATCCTGTCGACCTATCCACCGATTTGGAAAAATTTCATCCAAGTACATTCCTGTACAACATGCTCTTTATACGTGTAATACTTCCCGCTCTTTAATAATCGCTGTACAGAAGCTCTACTGACATCATTATTTAGCGCTAACGTATTAGTTGAAGAATGTGGACTTTCTTGTACTGATAAAAGTATATCAAGTTTTTATGTTGAACTAAAGCGGCTAGTCGGCCCGTTTTAGGTAAATCCCTAACTGTCCCATTCTCTTCAATTTTGTGAAATATCCTACACACACTCGACCGCGTAACTGTATTTCCGAGATACTTTTCATAATAACACACAAACTTCATCCTGGCTAAATACTTTCTCTCCACAACCGAACAATATTAAAATACGCTGCCTTTCTGTGAGCACAATAATTTAAAAATGCCAAAGTTCCAAAATACTAACAGTTGTTTATATTTCAATGATCAAA
This sequence comes from Kuschelorhynchus macadamiae, assembly GCA_030620095.1. Classification (NCBI taxonomy): domain Eukaryota; kingdom Metazoa; phylum Arthropoda; class Insecta; order Coleoptera; family Curculionidae; genus Kuschelorhynchus; species Kuschelorhynchus macadamiae. The sequence goes on along the minus strand of JAUTXW010004472.1, from coordinate 631,808 downwards.
CTGAAAGATTAATTGAATTTGTTTTTTTGTGTGTGTGGGTATTTGCCAAATAAACAACCAAATGAAGCAAAAAACTGTCTTAGATTTTCAAGAATTCGGGTACCTTTTTACCTGCATTTTGCAATGTAAAAATGTGTGATATTAGGAAGATGCTTCTTAACGCATGGAGCAATAATAAATACCACTATCGTTATATTAATTCTCTCAAGATAATTCAATGAAATTCTCCCAACTCCTGAATAGATTGATGGGGTCAAATAATCGATGGTATGCAAAGTCGTTCCGCATTACGTCATAAGGATCTACTTTGATAGTTAATATTAATTAAAAATGTATGTGGACTCGTACTACTGTAACGAAATGAGCACACCCTTGTTGCTAGTATTGGATTCAGTTTTAGAAGACCTTTTTATAGAGTCTCCACATGACTTGCTTGCCATTTTAAAAAGAAATTTGTGGTGCCCACAAATTAAGGGGTTGCAGGGAGGAGGCTGAAAATATTAGAAAATAACAAACAACCATTTAAACCACTTCATGTGTTTCAGCGTTTTTGTGAAAAATGATTCATACGGAAGATATGAATTTTGTGAGCTTCTTTTGAAGAACCCTGTATAACAAAAACGCATGTATTTCTAATATTATACCCCATTAATAACGGATACGTTTATGTTTAATATATCATATTTTCACGTTTTTCACAACGTTTAAAAACACGTTTTTCTACGACCGTTGTATTAATTCGTTAGATAAAGTACTATTAACGTATCATTATTTAACGATTTCGCGCTATCAAAAGGTTGGTTGTGGATTCTTTCGTTATCTACGTACACCCTAAACCTAGAGAAAAGAGATCATAGAAAAAATATTGTATGAAATTCATGCATTAAATGACTTTTTTACTCATTTTCTACACAGAAAATATTTTAGACCAGACCTCATTGTCTATAATACACTAACAAAATTACAAAGAAAACCTGTTGTAGTTTTATCTATCGATGAAATTCCTAGTGGGGTACCCTGCACTTGGGTCCTAATGAAAACAATATAAATTTTATAAAATATTTCTAGAAACAAGAAAAATATTAAAAATGTCCAAACAAAATATCGTTAACCAAACCATAAGTTTCACTTTTCCCAACAAATTTCTCTTAAAAATTACAAATGTATAAAAATAGACTTAAAACTTCAGACTAATAAAGGACATACCGTGTACATTACCGACATACATTACAAAAGTAAGCGCAGATGAGTCCATTAGCAAACGAGGTACGATTTCGGAAACATGACTTGAAAATGCCAAATGCAAATGAGATTTTCTAATTTCTAGAAATAGTTTATAATACAAAGGTGTTTCAGAAAAGTGAGACAAGGTCACGGTTTTTAGATTAAGATAAGACATATTATAAAGTATACTTACTTTTTTTTGTATAATTTATAATATATTCATATATATTTAATTGACACCCCCCAGAGAGGTTTTCTAAAACCACCCTTGTACATATTAGTTGAAAAACATAAAATTTTTGCCATATGGTATTTTTGTAATTCTTGTTGCAGATGGGCTGTATGAATTCATGATATCCAACCAAGTATTATTTAGTTCAAAAAATTCCCCAACATGTTTGGCTAGTTCTTTGTTATTACCGGCTAAATATATTTTCAAAGCTGTAGCGGTACTATTTGACATAAGCTGTGCTGCTAAAGCTACATTTTGCCTCTGAGCCCTTTCACAGGTAATGTGAAGCCGAGTTTGTGGCATGAACTTACTTCAGTAGCAGAATCTTCACTTAATTTTTTAAATGGCTCGTTTGGTATAACTGTCTCATTCTCTAGAATAAATCCGTGATCCAAAAATCTGTTTCTAATTAATTTAAGTACATACGGGACATCAGCAAAAATATATACATTCGTTTTGGTGACTGGATGGATAAAGAAAGTTTTAACAATAGTTATGCCAAGCTCTTTCCACAGTCCTAAGTTTCCCCCTCCGCAGTCGTACACACAACCCACGACAATGTAATTGATTTTATTTAAGTCAGTCAGCACTTCTTCCAATATAGATCGTGTCATTTTAGTGTCAAAACCAATATATATTGGCTGCTTCCATTGACTAAAAAGGCCCCTTGCCATTATGATTTGCATTTAGTTATGTGGACCAGTTTTTGATCATATTCAATTAAGGAAGAGACCTTAACTTCATCGTATGAAAGTATTGTTAATCTTTCTATTTCAGTTTTGTCTCTGCCACAGACATTCATTACATTAAAATATATTTAATCTCCATTTGATGCCCAACTCTGTAACGTTGAAATCCCTGGTAAAAGATAATTTAGTGTTTCTCTCATATAAATATAAGCATGCTTGCTAAAATACGTTAAAGTAAAGGCTTTTGATATTTCATCAGTGGTCCATCTGTTTTCTTTTTTAAGACAATTGCTAGCTGATAACTCAAAAAAATGTGCAAAATTTTTAGTTATATTTATTTTTATCCTTATACAAAATGTACCTGTTTCTTTAAGTTTCTTCGGTAAAGAATTCGTTAATTTGGCATGAATTACATCTTCATATTCATTTATTTGGAAATGTTTGTTTAAATTCGTTTGTTTTTGGGATCAAATTTATCTTTTCGTAGGCAAAGTTGAATCCATTTTTTTCTAAGTTTTGTATTTTTTTGAAACGTGAGAAATCGTTTAACATCTCCTTCTTTTTTTACCTTCTCTCGATTGCTTTTACAAGTGGCAATACTGCAAATAGCAGGTCCGTCAAGTTTCCCCCCCGAAACAAACGAATTTCAAAAATAGATACATTATCATTTTGCACATATTTTGCACAATTTTGCCCACAATAAATATAATTTTGCACATTCACCCAAGAGAAACTAACGCATTTTTTTAAACGGGGGGCAAACTTGACCTTTCAAAATATCTAAATATTTTTATATCAATCGTCCCATCTAATTATGCACACTAGTTATCAAATTTTGCATACCCTCCTAGAGAAACTTAAGGGGGGTCAAAAATTTCCATTTTTCCCCCCATTTGTCAAGAAAAACTTCTATGCTACCTTATTCACTTAATTTTGCACAATTTTGAACTCCTATTTTTAAATTTTGCACACTCTCCTAGAGAAAGTTATGGGGCGTCGAAAATTTGTATCTTCCTCTCGTCAGTCAGAAAATTGAAAAACTATTCTGCTACTCGTTTCACCTACTTTTGTACAATTTTGCACACCTATTTTCTTATTTTGCACACTCTCCTGGAGAAAGTTATGGGATTTCCAAAATTTGCATTTCCACTCGTCTGTCACGAAATTAAAATATTTTTATGCTACTCGTATCACCTAATTTTGCACACTTTTCTAGAGAAAGTTAGGGGGCACTTTTATACAGGATTAGTAAAAAGAACCGGAACACTTAAATATATTCACAACCGCTTAAATTGTGGTTACAAAATTCGGCATTTGGGGGTTTCTGGGCATGCACAATTAAAAAAAAATGGAATCGGCACTATGACCAGATTTCCCAGGTTTACGCTACAGCCTTTTTCTTATCTTAATTTTACTGCAATGAATTGGATATCTCAAGTTTAGTAAGATCCCAAATTCTCACAATTCTATCTGTACTAGTTGCTAAGACAACACAGCTTTTGCAGAAAAAAGTACGCTTAAATATCTTATCTTAAATGGAATGTCCCATTTATTTTTATTACTATTAGTAAGATCTCAAATTTGCGTCTTAAAAATCAGTATCTATTCTGTTAAGTTATTGTTGCTTTAGTTCGTTAACTTTTAATCTCTTTATCTTAGCGTTATTGGTGTTTGGTGGTTGTTGTCTCGCCCGTTTTTAAACACGCTTTAAGTATCAACTATACTGGTAGAAGTCTCAAGCCGGGATAAAGTGTAAAGGAAAAGCGTCAATATGGGTTTAACTTTCATAAATTAAAAGTCATTAATTTCAATAAAAATCAATGGGGCCTTCCATTTAAGCTAAGAAAACGACCACGTGTAGCACAAAACTGGGAAAATCTTACAACAGTACCGATACCATTTTCAATTACGCTTGCAAAAACACTTAAATATCGAATTTTGTAAGCACAATTTTAGCCGTTTTGAAAATATTCAAGCGTTCCCGTACTTTTTAGTGTAAATGCGGTGCCATCTCTCAAAAACTAATACAGATAGAGTATTGAAGATTTGAGATCTTACTAAATTTAAGACAGCTAATTGAAATAAAAATAAAAGTCATTCCATTTAAGAAAGATAATTAGCGCAAAACCAGAAAGTCTGGCAACAGTGCCGATACTTTTCTTAATTTCGCGTGCCCAAAAACCCCCAAATGCTGAATTTCTAAGCATAACCCTGTATACGTATTGGCATTACCACCATCAGCGTGGGTCGCGTCGGTTTGCGGATGAAGACGCCGCCGCCGCTCATTAGCATATTCAGTAACAGCAGATTTGCCAGAAAACTCAACACTGCTTCGGGGACGCTCGGATTTTAAACATTGGCCGCGTTCACCCGCCTGATCGCTCGTTGGCTATCGATCATCAAAGTAGCGCTCAAATAATAGCAATGGTTTGAACGGTTTTTAGAGATTTTGAACGAAGCAAATATTTCTTGACTTTAACCTTGATGACAATGAGAATCTGGGACAACGGGAACAAGGAACGACTGAAATTAAAAGAAATATGATAGTAAATTTGTTTGGATAATACATTCTGTATTTTTTGTTAAAAAAAAGATTTAAAAAAATCTGTTATTGCCCTGGTGTATTATTATATTGTATAATTATTGCTCATAATGTTTACATTACATGCCGCCATCTCGTTTGTTATGTCAACTGATCGTTGCTCAGTTAAGTAGCGAAAATAAAATACGATACAAAACATGGCGTCCGCTCAACGACACGCTATCAAAGTAGCAAGATTAAATAGCTCGTTCATGGTAACGCTCTCAGAGAGATCACTGAGCGATCAGGCGGGTGAACGCGGCCAATAGGTACATACCGTCTAGAGTCAAGCGACCAAGGATACAGCATATATAAATAAAAATATATAAGAAACTTCAAATGGAACCCTTGAAAAGGTTCTGTGTATGCAACCAGTTTATCGTATTTTTGTTAGTTCTGCAACGATCCACAGTCGCCGCTAGTTCCGCTGTTGTGCGAGTTGTCGTTTGACGCCAAACGGCCAGTTTTGATCGTAAACGTAAACAATGTCAATAGTTTTTTTTTATTTAAATTTGGTGTATGTGATTGTTATTTTGTTGATACAAATTTTGGTAATGTGAAAGAAATCTATAAATCTTACAGGGTATGTGATCTACATTTTTCTGAATATAATCGCATGCCAGGAATGAAAAGAGGTTTAAGAACAACCTCTTTTCCAACAGAAAGTTCTACCTCATTTATTTCGTACTGGTAAGTTCATTCGTTTATATAAAATTTTTTTCAATTTTTTAATTTTTCAAATTATATGCAAAAAACTAAGGTTTCGGAAGGTTGCACTGACCTTGTTTTTGGCGTATCGCTAAAAACATTTTTTCACAAACTTAATTTATGAACTACGTAAAAGACTGATTATATTATAACGCTTTATAACACAAAAATTATTATTTCTCACTAAAAGTTAGAAGTAATTATTGTATTAGACATTATTAAACGTTTTTAAACATAATTACAGCTGCTAAATAAAGAGAGAGGGGGAGCGTCGTCTGTTGGACGGAAATCCAGTGTGCTGGGGATGCTACGTTGCCAAGTTTATTTTATATATGATCTATATAAATTATAAGGGAAAAACAAAATGCATTTGTGGGTTGTGGATCGGTACCAGCAGGAGCGCGAAGGCACTAGGTGGATTGGTACCGGGTTAGCACCAGGTTAGGCGCCGTAGGCGTCATCGTTAAAGCTCTAAAAGACGAACAACAGCGCAGGGCATCACTGGCGAAAGTCTAACATTTTTGTGTTGGTTAGTGTGTTAGGCTTCCGCCAGTGATGCACCCGCCTGTTGATTAGTGTTGACCGCACTAGGTAGATTGGTACCGGGTTAGCACCAGGCACCGTAGGCATCATCATTAAAGCCCTAGTATAAAAGGCGAACGACAGCGAAGTGTATCACTGGCGAAAGTCTAATATTTGGGATCGGCACAGGGATACAAATGCGTTACTGTCGGGAGACAAACATGAAAAATTTAATACAATACAATAATGTAAGTTTGGCAACAATGCAAGATAACATTTCTTTAAATTGTCATATTAAGAAATATGGCGCATTGGAATAGAGTGAAATATCGAATTTCTTTTTGGTTTTTTTAATAGGAAAAGTGGTTCATCCATTTCTTTTATTTTTTTAAAACAGTTAAATGAAGGTAAACTTTTTATTTTATATTAAAAAAATATCAAATTTCGTGGGTTTAATTGTTTACAAGACCCACTTTTTAAGAATTAGTTTTTGCCACTTATATAGGATATCAAAACTTAATGCTTTTATTGAATTATACTGATTTAGAGGGTTTGAGGTTTTCAATATGAACTCATGTTTAAAGGCTTGCCGTAGAGAACATATCAAATCAAACGATAACAATACATGTAAATTATTTTTAGACACTGATGTACCCAGTCCAACAAGCAACAAACCCATTAGAAATGGGAAGAACCACAACTAGAATGTAGTATTAGCCGAGGAAATAAGAGTTGTTGTAAGAGTATTACCTAAATAGTTAATAACAAAAAACAGGTACATCTTCTTGATGTCCATAAAACTGTATACAACTAAATAATTTTATAAATACTGGCCTTTAATATTCATTTAGATACACCAGCTAGCCCAAAACTGAGAACTTCTAGAGACCTGTTTACCCTCAAAGAATGTAAGAAGCTTATTTTCTAATAGTCATTATTTTTAAATATAGTGTTTATTTGATACAGTTTAATTCAATTCATGCATTACATTTAGGGTACATCACACATATATGGAATCGTTAAGTCTGCTAGATTGCATCACAAATGAATAAATTTATTTTTATATACTACAAAGGTTTTTTAAAATGGAATATAAAGGGTGAGCCAAAAACTCATGAGAATGATAAATTCACTTTCTTCTTCCCTTAACTCTTTGTTTAATAGGAAAATGAGGATGCTGTAAAATGTAACTTAAGAATTTTTTGACTGTGTGTTGAGTTGGTTTGGCTAACAATAAGTCTGTCCTGGTCTTTTCTAGATCAAAATACTATATTTAATGCAACAGAATTTCTTTTAAACAATCCACTTTTGGGTATGTCAGATACATTTATGTGAAAAAGTTGTTTTTTGCATTTCCTGAAAATATTAAAAATAATGTGTTAGCTTATATATCTTATTATATGTTTATGTATTGTATGTTTTCAGATATGTCCGAGATATATATTATGAACAGCAGTAGTCCCAAAACAGAGCCCTGGGATACTCTACTCAATACATCATAGCTCTCCGACAGAAATCTATGGATTTGCGCATTATAATTAATTTTCGAGTTAAAACAAAACAAAGCTGAGACATGTTAGTGTCATTTATTTATAACATTTTTCTTTTGTTCTTTTTTTTTTGTGCTTATATTGGATTTTATAGTTTGTATCTTGTACCATTTGTAGTTCACTTGTTTATTCTGTAAGTACATATTTGCAAATAAATACATTTTAGTTTTGTTCAACAGTTTTATCTATCTGTAATGAAAATTTTACATGATTTAGGTGTAGAAATAATATGTTAATATACAATGGTAAATAAAATACAAACATATGGTGCACAACAAGGTATTTTTTTATAATGTAGTGACATATTTAAAGTTAAAAATTGATAATCCCTAGAGCATTTATAGTATCAGATAACATTTTTATTAATGAAGTATGTGATCACTACTTATATACATTTTAAAAGACTTCTAATTTTTTATTGTGAGATCAAATTATAATTTTATTTTCTTATGGAGTAGGTTTTTTTTATTTGCAGTAAGACATTTGGTGGACCTAAAGGAAAAACAGCGTTCATTTATGTATCACCCTGTATCTTTGTAGTGTATTATCTTATTACCAAATGATAATTAATACAGGGTCAGTAAAAAGGACGAAACTTAGGAAAGATGTAAATATATTTCTTTTAATTCCAATGTTTTCTGTTTATAGATGCGCATTTTAAAATAAACAAATTTTTGAAAATTATGCCATTTTTTGATTATATGGTTTAAACCTAATTTAGTTTTTGAATTTAGGGATAAGTCAGGATACAGCATCAAGTTGAGTCGAAAATAATGTATATGACTATTTCTTTTTCCTAAGGAATTTTGTGCCTTATCTCGAAAATTAAACAACCGGTGTTTGAACCATATTTTAAAAGAAATATCCCATTTTTAAAAAAGAGATTTCATTTTATATGTCGCATTTGAAAACAGAAAACTTTCAATTTAAAAAAAATATCTATATATATTTCCCAGGTTTGGTCCTTTTTATTTGCCATGTATTTTCAAAAAAGTGCTAATAAATTAATACACTACAAAGTAAGAGGGTGATACATAAATGAAGTCCTTTTTTTTCTTTAGGTCCATAAAATCTAAATATGATTTGAATTGGGCGCGCGCATTTCGTTTTAAAGACTCGCGATAGATGGCATCATCGCTGGCTTCGGTTTTTACAGTTAACTGTAGAAAAAAAAGTTAGGCATCCGGTAACTTTTGCAACGACCCGAGGTATGGCGTTGCAAACTTTACAACAACTCGAAGCACGGCAGTTTCCATTATATTGTAAGTGTTATGTGGGATACAGATGGATCGGCAGGCAGGCTAGTTATGTATGCCTTTTTTGGTATGTTACTTATGTTACTATGTACTGCAATGCAAATGTATGGTACATATACTACCAAAATTATATTACATTTTCGAACTGCCTATTTTTAGTTTACACTACTCGTCTATTGAAGCGTTCTCGTTTATTAAGTTTAGTAGAGTAGTACCTTTTACCAATTACCATTGTTGTAATTGAATTGCTATACCTTGATAGTTGATCCTGTACGAGGTTAGTTTGAAAATATAATAGGTTTATGTTTGTAGTTTGTACATAGTGCAGAGGGTGGCTTAAATATAGCTATAATAGGTTACTCCATTTAAAATTACAATTACTTTGAATTACTTCCAGATATTTGCTTTCGATTTACATAATTTTGATATTAAATTAATATTCAGTATAGCATTTTAAAATTTATCTGGGTATCCCAAAAATATAGGCTGCTCCGAATAAAACATAATAATTTTTAATACAACTTGACTTATTTTTTGGGGATTAAACCGAACTAGGTACTTAATTTTAAAGATGATCCACTATTTTCATGTTGATAATATACAGGGTAGAGAAAAAAATAAAATTAACAATATACTCCATTTAAATTTCAATTTCAACTAATCATTTTTATGGCAAATTAATAAATTTATGTCGATCAAATACAGAGTGAACCAAAAAATAAACAGGCTTGTCTTAATAATTTTATTAATTCTTTAAATTGTTATCCTAATTATTCGCACTTGAAATAGTACATACACATAAGTCATCAGGATTTTATATATATTAGGTCGCTTTATTAGACTAGATTACAATTTCTGTTTAAATGAGTTTTTATATAGTATACAGGGTGTTGCAAATTCAGTGGAACAGATCTAATATTATCTATAAAACCGTAAAGAGATACGAGGTTGGTTAAATTTTGGTAAATTTTCAGCGTTTAATGTCGAATAAATAATTTTCCGTTGATAAAATTGGAAAATTCCGACTACTTTAGAAGATATCCGCAAAAAAAAACGAAATCAGCATTTTCTTTCTAATCTTCTCAAGGTGCATTTGGAAAGATATTACAAAATAAATTTTAAATCTTTAAAGCCACTTTTCCTCATACAAAATAACGTATTAGGATTTAAAATATGACGTTTCGTCTTCGAGGTCTCATCATCAACTTAATTTTTTAAAATATGAACCTGAATTTTTTATTTTACTTTAACAAGTGCATGTTAAAGTCACAAAGAAGAACTTCAGATAGACTATATGTGTGAGTGCCTGTCCATTACATCATTGAGGTCAACGGTTGTTAAAATGGAATAAAAAATCCAGGTAGACTTTAAGAAAATTAAGTTAATAATAAGAACTCAAAGACTGAAAATGCCAGCAGAAAAAAAATAAAAAGGAAAATTACTATTATGTTTTTTTCACGGATATCTTCAGAAGTTAGGCACGTCGGAAAAATGAGTCAGGGGGCGCTTCGCCTGCCAGTCTTATTAGGGAGGGGGTAGCACCCCTTGTATGTGTACTCAAAAAGCGAAAATAGTCATAATGTCGTCGGGTGCGAACCTAAAAGAAATTAATTTCGAAATAGATCCTCAACATGGCCAACACAATTTGTATTAATTTACATAAAAGAAAGAAAATGTATAAAAACCAGTCTAAAATTTCACATAGGTATTTGTTTTAGTAGAGTCAATCTCTCCTCTCGGGATTTTTGTATGAGAATGTAGGTTGCATCATTCACAGAGGAAAGGAGTTGTTCTAAGTTTTCACATTGTGCGTTGAAAAATTACATTTTTGAAATTTTTTTTAACAAAATTATTCGTATAGCTGCCTATCTGCCCGTCTTATACCAGATTAAGAGGACAACAAAAACCGCATGTCACAAAGAATGTTTGTATTATTTTCAAAAAGCTACTTGTATGCAATTGATTTTGTCAAAAAAATCATGGCAAAAGATTCAACTAAAATTCATGTTTTTGTATTTTGACTTTGACATGTGTATGATCTATTTTATATGTGCATATGCATCAGCAAGTAAAATCACATTCTCAACAGATCGACTAAATGAACACCAAAATCCGCGTATCGATATTGAGTTTCGCAATTAAAATATCTTTAAACTTTAATAAAAACAAATCTTGATGTACTATTTATGGCCAACACAGCAGTTTAGTTTTTGATTGTAATTTGCAGTTTTCAGACCTTTTATTTGATTAAAAGACTTGTATGTTTACTATCGACCAACAAATATATTTATTCTTACAAATTTATTAAACACAAATAAAATTATTAAAAAAGTTACGAATTTCACACGGTTTTTGTTGTTTTCTTGTTAGGTATGTATTGTTGTTAATAATAAAATACCTCAATATTTCATAGTACTTATTTTTAATAAAAGTTCTTATAACAAAATATATCGACCAAATTATTTTAGTTTGTTAATTTCTTCTTTTTCGAAACGAAGGACTACTTCCAACGTCCCTTTTTGAATCAACGACATATTAATTCAGCGTTGAATTTCGCAGGTTTGGTCTAATTCAAACAACTTTGCATCTTTTACGGTTTTTGAAAGTCAATGTTATCCATTAGATTTTGGAGAACCCTGTACAGTTTACGTAGAATACCTATTTGTTTCAGCAGAAATGGATAGGCGAGCTAGAAAGCTTACAGAAAGAGACATGGAGTGTTGTCAAAACATGGTTGAAGACCGGTAATAAACAAGGACGAAACGTGTAAAATAATGTATAAATGCTACAGGAAAACAAGAACTAATGTTGCAAAAGCAAAGAAAAAAGCACCAAACATAAATAGCTCAGCAGAATTAGTTATCACTGTAAAAAAATATATTCCAGGTAGTAAATCTACCTCTGCAGACCCTTTTCTTCCTGACTGGCTTTGTGTAATAATAACGTTCAAAAACTCGCATAAAAATGAACTAAAAAAACCCTAAAAATTATACCTAAAACAAAATCCAACACCCCGATCCAGCCTGTTTGTGCTCTAAATTTTAAATAAATCGGTACAGGCATTCGCAAATTGTAGGAATTAAAAAGACTAAATATTAGGTGTTTAATAGTATTTAAGAGTAACGTGTACACCAAATAAAAAAAAAATGCTCGCCTCTCGCGTGCACGATAACAGTTTAGTAATAGCAGACATGCTAGCTCTAGAACGTCTGCCGTTACTGGACGTTTAGGTACCCGATCGTCTAGCGCATCTGCTGTTACTGAATATGCCTCCCGGTGACGGGTCAATTTAACAATAAAAAGAAGCAAAAAATTTAAAAAAAAAACAATAGGTCCTTCGATTTTGTTCCCTTATAATTAAATGTACTTATATTAAATACTGTAATATTATTTACTAAATAGTAGAAAATAAACCAAGTACGTCTACATCTGATTTATTTGCTGTCAGCTGTGTTTGCTTTTAGAAAAAAAAATTTTTACCTTATTCTGTTACTCAATTTTCTTTAAAATCAAATAAGCAGTGCTGCCAATCTCAAATTCCAGATTGTACACGATGTGTTTGTAAATTACCCACTTTTACCTGCAGCCTAATATCTAATTACTCGCAATTTTACCCACATGAATGAAATTAGAATTTAAAGTATGAAATTGATGAAATTATAAAATTTGATTAATTCATTGATGGTATGGTATGGTAATTAGATTATTGACTCTGTTCCGGGTGGAACAATTTGTCAGCTCATCCTGGGGTGCATCCAGGGAACTGGTCGAACACGTGGTTCTGTCCACTGAATGCAAAATTAAGTTTAGTAAGAAAGTTAATTAATCTTGTTCTAATGCATCTTGGTTTCCACAGGTTGCTCCTTAAAGAAGTACTACTGGTATCACGAGATGACCCTTTCTTTCAAATCATCCCTGTACCCATCCTACTCCCGCCACAGCATCTGATCCCTTTATTGCGGGGTCGTTAGTTTCCACTCTGAGCGTTTGAGTCTCTTGCATTCCCCCGAAGCAACACAGCAACGTCGAACACGTGGAACCACTTATGTTAAAAACACAGAGGTTTGTCTTCTAAGAGGCGATTCAAGAGACTCGATTAATTCATTGATAATAATAAAAATATAAATACCAATTTCGAACGAACTTTTATGGTCGATGTTGTTTTGAGTTCCGATAGGATGACCGAAAAAAGAAAGGCTAATTTGTACGGACCACATCAACGTTGCCAAATTAGGGATAGGGAAAATTTTCATTGGGATACCATACCAAGGCACATGAACATGATAGTATAAACCTATTTTGTGTATCTCAAAAATAATTGAACAAATAAAAGAAATTTTTATTTTAATAAAAAAACTAATTATAATAATAAATAATAATAAAATTATATACTTAAAAATATATTCTGTTTACGCAGCTAAAGTAGGTACATATTGAAAATCCGAAAAGCCTATGAAGAATTAAAATAAATCATACAAGCACCTAAATACCTTAGTATTTTTATTAGCCATTTATCCATGATTACTACAACATAAACAACGTGACGAATACATTATAAAAAATTAATCAAATATGAGTAGGACTTATAAGCACGACATCACGAAATCCTTACACCACTTACACCTTGTTTCAACGTTAGTAGGTATTAATAAAGAAAAGAAACCATCAGCCTTCAAATCAAAATAATGTTTTTAACTTTTGAGTTGAAGTACAACAATAGAGAAACATCTCTAGAATGTTTATAGTCTTACCTATGCCGGATACGCGCATCTTTTGAGTGTAGAAAGAGATGGAAATGGAAAAGGTATTAGGCACTAAGACACGCAACAGAGGCAGAGAGTGATCTTTTCTAGCAGTCTAGAGATTTACGTCGATGAGTAAAACTGACGACAACAGTGCATTTCGACGTTGCAATGGGTATCTGAAAAGAGAATCTGGCTTCACAAAATTGAACCTCGAATTTTTGCTTGTGGCTTAGATTCCTGAATTACCCGCTTTTACTCGCACCGAAATTCTTACCCCTAAAGGTGACCTAATTACCCGCAAAACGGGTAATTACCCGCACATTGGCAGCACTGCAAATAAGTCACAACCACTAAATGATCACAGCTTGCTAGGTAAAAATTGAAAGGTAGATGGAACCACTAATCATAAAATAATAATGAGGCGCCTTCAGATTTTGGCACGTCGTTTCAAGTCGCCCTGGTTGACGGCAAATCGATTATCGAATATGTATTTCTATAAGATTTTGGCTGTACATATTTCATTTTAAGGTTATATTAATGTTGTTGTAAAATATACAGTTAGAGATAACAAGATGGGCTCATTGCTTTTTATGCAAATAATTGAAAATCTTCGATATTCTGGATCAAAAAAACATAAAATTATAGTTAAAACATATTGAAAATTTAAAGATATTAGTCATAGAAAACAGATCAGGTTTAAACACTTCCTTGGCAGCTACCACCGTGAGGGGCATAACGAACTTTCAATTTTATGGTATAAAATCTTCAACGTGCCACAATTTCCTCCAAAAAGAGTGCAAAACTTGAAAATAAGTGTCTAAAACCAGGGGATGCAGATTTTTGACACCCCATGACTGTCTCTAGGAGAGTGTGTGTGCCAACGTTTAAAATAGGTGTGCAGAATTGGACAAAATTAGCCGAACCGAGAAAAAGATTCAATTTCGTGACAGACGGGGAAATTTTGGAACGCCTATAACTTTCTCCAGGAGAGTGTGCAAAATGCGAAAATAGGTGTGCAAAATTGTGTAAAATTAGGTGAAACGAGTAGCACAACAGTTTTTGAATTTTGTGACTGACGGGAGGGAAAATACAAATTTTCAACGCCGCATAAGTTTTTCTAGGAGAGTGCGCAAATTTTAAAAATAGTTGTGCAAAATTGTGCAAAATTAGGTGAATAAAGTAGCATAGAAGTTTTTCAATTTCGTGAAAAACGGGGGGGAAAATGCAAATTTTTGATCCTTCTTAACTTTTTCTAGGAGGGTGTGCAAAATTAGATGGGACAATTGATATAAAAATATTTAGATATTTTGAAAGACGGGGGGGGAACGGTGAAGTTTGCCCGCCGTTTAAAAAGTGCTTTAGTTTCTCTTGGGTGAGTGTGCAAAATTGTATTTACTGTGTGCAAAATTGTGCAAATGTGCGCAAAATGATAGTGTGTCTATTTTTAAAATTGGTTTGATTTGGGGGGGAAACTTGACCGACCCGCAAATAGTCCCAGTCATAACTAAAATAATCGCTGGGTTACTGTAAGACAACAAATATCATTCACAATTGTAGAATGATTATCTTACTTTTAGTTACATACCTTGCCTTTTAATTTACTAACAATCAGTATTTATAATCAGAGAAATATACAAAATTTTAAATTTTCTATAGATAATATATAAAATAAACCAAATACTCCGGGCGCCATGTCACTGTCAGCCAGCATACCGGTGACGTAGTGATGACGTTTAATTTCATCGCCGCGCGAGTTTTCAGACAACTCTTCTTAATCTAATAACCGTGGGACAAGGTCAACTTTAATTTTTTAAGTGAAAATCTCTATTTTTTTCGAATTTTTCTCTACGTTACTACGTTACATGTAGCATGTCCTATACTTGAATTAAATTTTCCAAGATATTCATGTTTGAAAATTGTTAATTTTGGATTTTAAGGGACTGTAAAATCTAAACGGTTCAACGTAGAGCAAAATGAATGGCCACATTAAAATGTTCCTATTTTTTTTTTGAAAAGTAGAAAAACTTTTACTTCTGCTTGGACAAAAATTAATACCATAACTCATTTTGCTGTAGATTGAACCATTTAGATTTTGCAGTCTATCAAAATAAGAAATTGTTAATTTTCAAACGTAAATATCTCTAAAATAATTGAACTTAGGTCAGATAGAGGACATATATTTAATTCGAAAATCAGAAAAAAGTTAAAATCAATTGACGGATGTGATTTTTCTTATTTTGTTTAATTGCTAATATATCTGGCTGCCTTCAAATTATAAGGTTCTGAGCAGCGGTTGACCCCTGAAGAGTAGTCGTTTTAAAGTCAAACCCAATATTGCGGTATAATTTTATGAGACCTTTAGAGCTTTGTTTATTGGGTTAGTCTACACACAAAATTAATTGGACGACTCTGTATGGTGGTCGTGGCTTATTTTATTGACAAAAGACTAAAAAAAATCGCAAATATGTATTTTAAAATTTAACTAGCTATTACTTTTTAAGCAAAAAAGATAGCGACATGTTTTATTTTTTGTTTAAAAGGCGGAATATTATTCTTTAATTTCATGTATAATTTGTTGCAAAAGTATACAAATTTACCTTTAAAAATTAACGGTATTTTAAAAGTCACGCAATTTATAAAATTTTATAATTTCTTTCACTCTCTATAACTCGTTTATAAAAAGCGATATTTAAAATATTTTTGCATCAAAAAGTAGCAAATTTTATAGACATCATTTCATCTCGATTAATATTGGGTTTATTTTAAAATATAAAAAAGTTATAGCCGTTTGACGGCGAAGAAGCGCGCCACGGCGGCTGAGTATCGAGGGTCTCCCTCTCGTGCCTGCTCCACCCGCGGCGCTCGACACACATGATTCAGTTATTCAGTATATTGAAGGCGTAGGATGAGACGTACGTTTCAAATTTTGCTGTACGGAGTTTGAAGAGAAATTAGTATTAATCTTGTGTTGTATGATGACTCTCTTGCGTTTTATTGATCTTACAAGGTAGGTAATAATTATTTTTCAATGCTTAGTTGAGCCAATTTAATCTTACCCGCGATATGATTTGCAGAATTTACGATGAATAAAGACGGGTGTGTCTAATTTGCAGATCTAGAATGAATAATTGCCAGGTACTAGGAACACAGCTATAGGTGAGTCAAAATTTGTAGAGGTTCTGAGCACCGATAGCACTTTCTGCCAGGTGGACCACCGATCCTCTGTCAATGTTCAAAAAGGTACTTTACTCTTGTACATTTTAACAAAAAAGTTGCCAGGTACTAGACAAATAGCTGTAGGTCAGTCAAAATTTGCACAAGTACTAACCATCGATAGTACTTTCTGCCAGGTGGACCACAAATCCTCTGTCAATGTTTAAAAAGGTACTTTGCTCCTGAACATTTTTACAAAAAAGTTGCCAGGTACTAGACAAATAGCTGCAGGTCAGTCAAAATTTGCACAAGTACTAACCATCGATAGTACTTTTTGCTAGGTGGACTACAAATCCTCTGGCAATGTTTTAAAAGGTACTTTGCTCTTGAACATTTTTACAAAAAGTTGCCAGGTACTAGACAAATAGCTGCAGGTCAGTCAAAATTTGCACAAGTACTAACCATCGATAGAACTTTCTGCCAGGAGGACCACTAATTCTCTGTCAGTGTTTAAAAAGGTACTTTACTCTTGAACATTTTTACAAAAAAGTTGCCAGGTACTAGACAAATAGCTGCAGGTCAGTCAAAATTTGCTTAAGTACTAACCATCGATAGTACTTTCTGCCAGGTGGACCACAAATCCTCTGTCAATGTTTAAAAAGGTACTTTACTCTTAAACATTTTTACAAAAAAGTTGTCAGGTACTAGACAAATAGCTGTAGGTCAGTCAAAATTTGCACAAGTACTAACCATCGATAGTACTTTCTGCCAGAAAAAGGTACTTTGCTCTTGAAAATTTTTACAAAAAAGTTGCCAGGTATTAGAAAAATAGCTGTAGGTCAGTCAAAATTTGCACAAGTACTAACCATCGATAGTACTTTCTGCTAGGTGAATCACAAATCTTCTGTCAATGTTTAAAAAGGTACTTTACTCTTGAACATTTTTACAAAAAAGTTTCCAGGTACTAGACAAATAGCTGCAGGTCAGTCAAAATTTGCACAAGTAATAACCATCGATAGTACTTTTTGCCAGGTGGACTACAAATCCTTTGTCAATGTTGAAAAAGTTACTTTTCTCTTGAACATTTTTACAAAAAAGTTGCCAGGTACTAGACAAATAGCTGCAGGTCAGTCAAAATTTGTACAAGTACTAACCATCGATAGTACTTTTTGCCAGGTGGACTACAAATCCTCTGGCAATGTTTAAAAAGGTACTTTACTCTTGAACATTTTTACAAAAAAGTTGCCAGGTACTAGACAAATAGCTGCAGGTCAGTCAAAATTTGCACAAGTACTAACCATCGATAGTACTTTCTGCCAGGTGGACCACAAATTCTCTGTCAGTGTTTAAAAAGGTACTTTACTCTTGAACATTTTTACAAAAAAGTTGCCAGGTACTAGACAAAAAGCTGTAGTTCAGTCAAATTTTGCCCAAGTACTAACCATCGATAGTACTTTTTGCCAGGTGGACTATAAATCCTCTGGGAATGTTTAAAAAGTACTTTACTCTTGAATATTTTTACAAAAAAGTTGCCAGGTACTAGACAAATAGCTGCAGGTCAGTCAAAATTTGCACAAGTATTAACCATCGATAGTACTTTTTGCCAGGTGAACTACAAATCCTCTGTCAAAATTGGAAAGGGTACTTTACTCTTGAACATTTTTACAAAAAAGTTGCTAGGTACTAGACAAATAGCTGCAGGTCAGTCAAAATTTGCACAAGTACTAACCATCGATAGTATTCTGCCAGGTAGACCGCAAATTCTCTGTCATTATTTAAAAAGGTACTTTACTCTTGAACATTTTTACAAAAAAGCTGCCAGGTACTAGATAAAAAGCTGTAGGTCAGCAAAAATTTGCACAAGTACTAACCATCGATAGTACTTTTTGTCAGGTGTACTACAAATCCTCTGTCAGTGTTTAAAAAGGTACTTTACTCTTGAACATTTTTACAAAAAAGTTGCCAGGTACTAGACAAATAGCTGCAGGTCAGTCAAAATTTGCACAAGTTCTAACCATCGATAGTACTTTTTGCCAGGTGGACTACAAATCCTCTGTCAATGTTGGAAAAGGTATTTTACTCTTGAACATTTTTACAAAAAAGTTGCCAGGTATTAGACAAATAGCTGCAGGTCAGTCAAAATTTGCACAAGTACTAACCATCGATAGTACTTTCTGCCAGGTGGACCACAAATTCTCTGTCAGTGTTTAAAAAGGTACTTTACTCTCGAACATTTTTACAAAAAAGTTGCCAGGTACTAGAAAAATAGCTGTAGGTCAGTCAAAATTTGCACAAGTACTAACCGTCGATAGTACTTTCTGCCAGGTGGACCACAAATCCTCTGTCAATGATAAAAAGGTAATTTACTCTTGAACATTTTTACAAAAACGTTGTCAGGTACTAGACAATTAGCTGTAGGTCAGTCAAAATTTGCACAAATACTAACCATCGATAGTACTTTCTGCCAGGTGGACCACAAATTTTCTGTCAGTGTTTAAGAAGGTACTTTACTCTTGAACATTTTTACAAAAAAGTTGCCAGGTACTAGACAAAAAGCTGTAGTTCAGTCAAATTTTGCACAAGTACTAACCATCGATAGTACTTTTTGCCAGGTGGACTATAAATCCTCTGGGAATGTTTAAAAAAGTACTTTACTCTTGAACATTTTTACAAAAAAGTTGCCAGGTACTAGACAAATAGCTGTAGGTCAGTCAAAATTTGCACAAGTACTAACTATCGATAGTACTTTCTGCCAGAAAAAGGTACTTTGCTCTTGAAAATTTTTACAAAAAAGTTGCCAGGTATTAGAAAAATAGCTGTAGGTCAGTTAAAATGTTGAATATTCTTGAATATTTTTACAAAAAAGTTGCCAGGTACTAGACAAATAGCTGCAGGTCAGTCAAAATTTGCACAAGTAATAACCATCGATAGTACTTTTTGCCAGGTGGACTACAAATCCTCTGTCAGTGTTTAAAAAGGTACTTTACTCTTGAACATTTTTACAAAAAAGTTGCCAGGTACTAGACAAATAGCTGCAGGTCAGTAAAAATTTGCACAAGTTCTAACCATCGATAGTACTTTTTGCCAGGTGGACTACAAATCCTCTGTCAATGTTGGAAAAGGTACTTTACTCTTGATAATTTTTACAAAAAAGTTGCCAGATACTAGACAAAAAGCTGTAGTTCAGTCAAATTTTGCACAAGTACTAACCATCGATATTACTTTTTGCCAGGTGGACTATAAATCCTCTGGGAATGTTTAAAAAGGTACTTTACTCTTGAATATTTTTACAAAAAAGTTGCCAGGTACTAGACAAATAGCTGCAGGTCAGTCAAAATTTGCACAAGTACTAACCATCGCTAGTACTTTTTGCCAGGTGAACTACAAATCCTCTGTCAATGTTGGAAAAGGTACTTTACTCTTGAACATTTTTACAAAAAAGTTGCCAGGTACTAGACAAATAGCCGCAGGTGAGTAAAAATTTGCACAAGAACTAACCATCGATAGTACTTTCTGCCAGTTGGACCACAAATTCTTTGTCAGTGTTTAAAAAGGTACTTTACTCTTGAATATTTTTACAAAAAAGTTGCCAGGTACTAGACAAATAGCTGCAGGTCAGTCAAAATTTGCACAAGTATTAACCATCGATAGTACTTTTTGCCAGAAGAACTACAAATCCTCTGTCAATGTTGGAAAAGGTACTTTACTCTTGAACATTTTTACAAAAAAGTTGCCAGGTACTAGACAAATAGCTGCAGGTCAGTCAAAATTTGCACAAGTACCAACCATCGATAGTACTTTCTGCCAGGTGGACCACAAATCCTCTGTCAATGTTTAAAAAGGTACTTTGCTCTTGAACATTTTTACAAAAAAGTTGCCAGGTACTAGACAAATAGCTGCAGGTCAGTCAAAATTTGCACAAGTACTAACCATCGATAGTACTTTTTGCCAGGTGGACTACAAATCCTCTGGCAATGTTTAAAAAGGTACTTTACTCTTGAACATTTTTACAAAAAAGTTGCCAGGTACTAGACAAATAGCTGCAGGTCAGTCAAAATTTGCACAAGTACTAACCATCGCTAGTACTTTCTGCCAGGTGGACCACAAATTCTCTGTCAGTGTTTACAAAAGTACTTTACTCTTGAACATTTTTACAAAAAAGTTGCCAGGTACTAGACAAATAGCTGCAGGTCAGTAAAAATTTGCACAAGAACTAACCATGGATAGCACTTTCTGCCAGGTAGACCACAAATTATCTGTCAGTGTTTAAAAAGGTACTTTACTCTTGAATATTTTTACAAAAAAGTTGCCAGGTACTAGACAAAAAGCTGTAGGTCAGTAAAAATTTGCACAAGTATTAACCATCGATAGTACTTTCTGCCAGGTGGACCACAAATTCTCTATCAATGTTGGAAAAGGTACTTTACTCTTGAACATTTTTACAAAAAAGTTGCCAGGTACTAGACAAATAGCTGCAGGTCAGTCAAAATTTGCACAAGTACTAACCATCGATAGTACTTTTTGCCAGGTGGACTACAAATCCTCTGGCAATGTTTAAAAAGGTACTTTACTCTTGAACATTTTTACAAAAAAGTTGCCAGGTACTAGACAAATAGCTGCAGGTCAGTCAAAATTTGTACAAGTACTAATTATCGCTAGTACTTTCTGCCAGGTGGATCACAAATTCTCTGTCAGTGTTTACAAAGGTACTTTACTCTTGAACATTTTTACAAAAAAGTTGCCAGGTACTAGACAAATAGCTGCAGGTCAGTAAAAATTTGCACAAGAACTAACCATCGATAGTACTTTCTGCCAGGTGGACCACAAATTATCTGTCAGTGTTTAAAAAGGTACTTTACTCTCGAATATTTTTACAAAAAAGTTGCCAGGTACTAGACAAAAAGCTGTAGGTCAGTAAAAATTTGCACAAGTACTAACCATCGATAGTACTTTCTGCCAGGTGGACCACAAATCCTCTGTCAATGTTTAAAAAGGTACTTTACTCCTGAACATTTTTACAAAAAAGTTGCCAGGTACTAGAGAAATAGCTGTAGGTCAGTCAAAATTTGCACAAGTACTAACCATCGATAGTACTTTTTGCCAGGTGGACTACAAATCCTCTCTCAATGTTGGAAAAGATACTTTACTCTTGAACATTTTTACAAAAAAGTTGCCAGGTACTAGACGAATAGCTGCAGGTCAGTCAAAATTTGCACAAGTACTAACCATCGATAGTACTTTCTGCCAGGTGGATCGCAAATTCTCTGTCAGTGTTTAAAAAGGTACTTTACTCTTGAATATTTTTACAAAAAAGTTGCCAGGTACTAGACAAATAGCTGCAGGTCAGTCAAAATTTGCACAAGTATTAACTATCGATAGTACTTTTTGCCAGGTGAACTACAAATCCTCTGTCAATGTTTAAAAAGGTACTTTGCTCTTGAACATTTTTACAAAAAAGTTGCCAGCTACTAGACAAATGGCTGCAGGTCAGTCAAAATTTGCACAAGTACTAACCATCGGTAGTACTTTTTGCCAGATGGACTACAAATCCTCTGGCAATGTTTAAAAAGGTACTTTACTCTTGAACATTTTTAACAAAAAGTTGCCAGGTACTAGACAAATAGCTGCAGGTCAGTCAAAATTTGCACAAGTACTAACCATCGCTAGTGCTTTCTGCCAGGTGGACCACAAATTCTCTGTCAGTGTTTGCAAAGGTACTTTACTCTTGAAGATTTTTACAAAAAAGTTGCCAGGTACTAGACAAATAGCTGCAGGTCAGTCAAAATTTGCACAAGTGCTAATCATCGATAGTACTTTCTGCCAGGTGGACCACAAATTCTCTGTCAGTGTTTAAAAAGGTACTTTACTTTAAAAGCTACTGACGAAAGAATCGTCGTAAAATATTTTTTAGGTAAAGGCATGTTGTAAACAATTTCACCTTATAACGGTTACATTTTGAAAAACCCTTACTTAGTAGGTGCATATGTTATACAAGAAAACCCTGTTCACAATTCTAAATTTCTAGACCCGATTATTTAAAAAATATAACTTTGTCACATCTCGACTATTTGACTGACTTTCTAAAATTAAAACTATTAACACCCTTATATATATATATATATATATATATATATATATATATATATATATATATATTTTAAAATCTCTATATAAAATTTTTTTCGATACCCCATAATTTACTTACTTTATTTATAAGATTTATTGTCCATTGGTATTTACAAAATAATGTAAAAGCGTAAATGTAAAAATGGTACTATTTAAAAGCGGCAAAACCTTAGCCAAAACTCGAACGATTCACCAGCGACTCTGAATGAAATATGAAATTAATATTATATTCGTATCCACGCTAAATCGCAGGAGTAATGTCGGCAACGTCGCTATAAATTTCTGGCTTAAATACCTATCCCCTTCCACGCTTCTACCACCGATCCATGAAAGGCGGTGATCCGGTTGATCGATATTAAGGATAATAAATATTTGGCGCTGAGTGTGTGAACAAGTGGAACCTGTGTTACAAAAGGGTTTTTGCACGTCTTTCCTATTTAAAGCCAATGGTGGAAATAATCTGAAGTGTTTTTAAGAGTTTTAAGAGGATTCATCACCTACCTGTATCTTCAAAAAATGATTTTCGGAATTACATAGAAGATAATCATTGAAATAATTCTATATTTTGGGGATGTATTCTAATTATATAATAGTTTGTAAGAAACTTATTTAGAAAAAATTGAATACACAAAAAATTGAAGGCATTATTACATTATTAAATATTATAATTATAAAAGTAAACTTTTAAACTATAATGTAGTTTCCGTAATACCTCCCGATTTTCTTAACAAGTTTTGTTACGTTACGAAAAAATTCGTTCTAATACTTTTTGCCTACAAATCTAAAATCGAGAATAGTAGGAATTCGTTTAAAAAGTAGTAAGCCTAAACATATCTAGGACGAGTTGGCAAAAACGCGCTACACACCGGAAGTCTATTTTTAGATTGCGCCCCGCTTTATACTTTTTTTTGTGGGTTGTGATATTCATTTTGGTCAAAATTTTGAGTTCTGTACTTGTAATAAACATCATGGGACGAACTCTAGTAAGAACGAGGAATTTTGAAACCGAAAGATGTTATCGTTAACAACCAGACGAAAAAATAGACGTCTTGCATGGAAAAAAAGATAAGTTATACTTAGAGATGTTTGCAAAGTATGGGGTTGCTTACGGGGCAAGGGTTGAATTTTGAAATTATTCCGCAGTTTTGTATGTAAGTAGGATACATGGTACCTAGCTCAGATTGCTGAGGTACCTAGTAAGGATGAAAAGCACACCTCGTATTTTTTATAGGAATTTCCAGGAACAAATGATCATTGCTTTAATTGTGTTGATGTGTAGTACACTATGTAGGTTAATATATACACCTAGGGTGAATATAAAATATACTAAATACCTACTTAATGATTTTAAGTCATTTGTTCCCAATTCCGACGGTCTGTGTGTTCGCGGCATTGCTGATGGCATTGTATTGGTAAAAATCTAATATGGAGGAAACAAATAGTGACCTAATAGAATGAATAGAATGTTAAAAAAATCAAATATGATATTGTGAGAAATCGTCCTCCGAGATTTTTTCAAATCTTCACGTTTTGGGTTCACGAGATGCCAAAAAACACATTTTCTCAATTCCGTCGAAGTGTCTGTCTGTGGGTGTATGTCTGTCAGTCTGTTCGCGACATAGATAAAAAACAACAAATGCGACTTTTGGTAAAAAATTAAGGTTCATTTGGAGATAAAATGGTAATATTTTGGTAAAAATTAAGTGTGGGGGAACAAAATAACCTAACGAAATGTTAAAAAATAATTACTAAAAAATGTCTTATCCAATTGACCTCAAATTTTTTATCAAAATTAAATATTACATAGAAATGAATTGCACAATTTGATACGAATCTAAGATGGTGGGAAAAAAAGGCAGCTTAATAAAATATTTTAAGTCAACTTGAAAAAACTACTTCTTAAACTGATGTCAAAATTTGTGCAATAATTAATTCTAATATAGAAATAAACTGGTTAAATTGTGGTACGAATTCAAGGTAGGGTTATTAAACTGTTATAAGTTTCCTTTAAATAAAATATATAAAGCTAAATGAAGCTTTTTATTGCTATTAAAAGCATTTTAAAGAATAAGATATTTAAAATCTACATAATTTCCATCTAATATTTTATCACATACAATCTTGTATAATAGTATAATAGAGGTGTAATATTAAATAATCTCACGATTTCTCACGATTTTTTTTCCTTAGGCCTTATGATTTTCAATATGTATCACCTGGTAACGCCGGTTTTGTGCTGTGCGGGCGAGTCAGTGTTCACTAGGGCTAGCAAAAAGTGTGATTTTGCTATCACAGTTCCGACCTGTAACTGCTCCCCATATGTCGCTGTGACAATTGTAATTTTGAAAAGATCAGGTCAAGTAACGGAGTAACTTTGGGAGCCGCGCTGGTTGGCTTCGAAAGCGGAGTGCTTAGAAAAACTTTACTAAAGATTTTTTGTTCACTTTATGTTATGAGTAAAACAAAAATACATGAAATATTATACTTTAAAATGAATTAGGTGAATGACTTAAATCGGGATCGAAATATTTTTAGGAATACATT
Source organism: Kuschelorhynchus macadamiae (assembly GCA_030620095.1). Taxonomy (NCBI): domain Eukaryota; kingdom Metazoa; phylum Arthropoda; class Insecta; order Coleoptera; family Curculionidae; genus Kuschelorhynchus; species Kuschelorhynchus macadamiae. The sequence goes on along the minus strand of JAUTXW010004472.1, from coordinate 606,478 downwards.
TGCAATATTTCATTGCAGAAGGTACTACATATTAATTTTCCGAGGGGCATTATTTCACTGTACATAGCCGTAAATGTTGCAGTTGCATTATTTTATTACAGATGGCATTAATAGTCTGTAATTCTCCGAATATATTTTAGTATGTGCCAGGCCAATTAGGTTGCGATATTTGCGTGGCTAATTTCTCAGAACAAACCCGTTTGAGGTTTATGTATGCGATTTTTTAAAGTTTCATCTTTCAAATCGTGACCATTGTTTCCTAATTAGGGTTTTACTTTTTATCAAAATGTCTAAACCTCAGGCTATATCTGTAAAGAGAAAAAGTAGTGTAACATGGGACTTTTTTATCGCTTTAAACTTTAAAGAGTAAAGTACCTTTTTGAACTTTGACAGAGGATCAGTGGGCCTCCTGGCAGGAAGTACTATCGATGGTTAGAACTTGTGCAAATTTTGACTGACCTATAGCTATTTGTCTAGTACCTGGCAACTTTTTGTAAAAATGTTAAAGAGTAAAGTACCTTTTTGAACACTGAGAAAGGATCGGTGGTCCACCTGGCAGAAAGTATTATCGATAGTTAGTACTTGTGCAAATTTTTGCTGACCTAAAGCTTTTTGTCTAGTACCTGGCAACTATTTTGTAAAAATGTTCAAGAGTAAAGTACCTTTTTAAACACTGACAGAGAATTTGTGGTCCACCTGGCAAAAAGTACTATCGATGGTTAGTACTTGTGCAAATTTTTGCTGACCTACAGCTTTTTGTCTAGTACCTGGCAACTTTTTTGTAAAAATGTTCAAGAGTAAAGTACCTTTTTAAACAATCCCAGCGGATTTGTGGTCACCTGGCAGAAAGTATTATCGATGGTTAGTACTTGTGCAAATTTTTACTGGCCTACAGCTCTTTGTCTAGTACCTGGCAACTTTTTTGCAAAAGTATTCGCGAGTAAAGTACCTTTTTAAACACTGACAGATAATTTGTGGTCCACCTGGCAGAAAGTACTATCGATGGTTAGTACTTGTGCAAATTTTTACTGACCTGCAGCTATTTGTCTAGTACCTGGCAACTTTTTTGTAAAAATGTTCAGGAGTAAAGTACCTTTTTAAACATTGACAGAGGATTTGTGCAGAAAGTACTATCGATGGTTAGTACGTGTGCAAATTTTGACTGACCTACAGCTATTTGTCTAGTACCTGGCAACTTTTTTGTAAAAATGTTCAAGACCTTTTTAAACATTGACAGAGGAATTGTGGTCCACCTGGCAGAAAGTACTATCGATGGTTAATACTTGTGCCAATTTTGACTGACCTACAGCTATTTGTCTAGTACCTGGCAACTTTTTTGTAAAAATGTTCAAGAGTAAAGTACCTTTTTGAACATTGACAGAGGATCGGTGGTCCACCTGGCAGAAAGTACTATCGATGGTAAGAACCTCTACAAATTTTGACTCACCTATAGCTGTGTTCCTAGTACCTGGCAATTATTTATTCTAGATCAGCAAATTAGACACACCCAATAAAGACACTTGCATTTTTTGCTGTCAAACAATATTGGCGTCCACGGGAGTTAAGGAACCAACACTTCAGGGTTTTGCCTCTATTTTATCAGCGGCAGAAAAAAGAAAGGACGAAGTCTCTTTGCGAATATTATCTCAACGAAATGAAATAAATGAAAAACCCAAAAACTTTAAATTTCGCTCAAGTTGTAGAAAATCATTTTGCAGTAAAAATAGCATTGAGAAAATAATTAAATCCAAACAAAACCTACAGCTCCGTGTTGCAGCGCTAACACAGGTCGTGTTAATGATACATTTAATATAAAAACTAATTGCTTAATTTGTAGCAAAAGTGGAACTTATAAAAAAAAGGCTTGGTGTCAGTCAGTACGGGGACAGGAGGTGGTACACGGGAAAAAATTTTAAAGAGCGCTATAGAACGCAATGATATCATGATGCAGGGTAGAATGCATTTTTACACTGATCTATTTGCCTCGGATGCAAAATATCATAGTACCTGCTACGCAAAGTACATAAGCAAAAAAAAACATTTTGGCAAGTAACAGAAAATTTGAACTACACGAAGAAAAAGAAATTTCAACGGAAGACGCCTTTCATTTATTTTTCCTAAATATTAATGATGACATTTTAGAGCAAAAAAAATATTAGGAGACCTAAATTTACACTTGGAAATTTCACAGAATACTGGTAATATTAGGAAAATAATAGAAAAACGTTTTGGGGACACCTTATCTTTTGTGCATCGACCTGGAAAACCGACCCTTGTACTTTCTAAACAGTATGAATATGATATTCTGTATTCTTCTATAACAGACGATAATGACAGTTCTAATGAAGAATTATCAACCAAAGTATGTGACAACACAAAACAGCCAAACTCTTAGAAAGAGCCAGTTAATAGTTAATAGTATATATATATATATATATATATATATATATATATATATATATATATATATATATATTTTATTAATTTTTTTTATTAGCTCACTTTCTCAAAATTTAACATAGGTAATAACTTTTGCTTTACTAAGGATGAAAAATGGCTTATTCGAAAATAAATATGTGACCTGCGTTACCTGTCATACCTGTTTTATTTTATTTATCAAGTATGAAAAATGACTTAGAGGGAATCGTCACCTAACTTGTGTTCCATGCCAGAATTAATATATTTCTTTAAATATGTGGCAGAGAAAGGGGTTATTTGCTGAAATACGAGAAAGTGTTATAAATAAAAAAGGTGTTTCTTTTATAGTTTTACATATGTCGAATATTGGTCAGCAATTCTAATTTTTAATTTTTATAACTTTGTCCAAGGCACTTAAATATTAAAAAAACAGTTTTACATTTCGATTATGCTCCTAAATTAGTCAATTACGACTTTTTTGTATTAAGATATCTATTTACTATTGAAAATCTTTAATTAATACATATATACCTAAAATTCCCAAAATCACGACAACTTTGCATCAAGCTTAACATACTTTTGAGAAGCAATTTTAATTTTTTTTCAAAAAAGGCACAGTTCATGGAATATTTAGGTATAAGAAATTAATATTATGTTAAGGTTACTAATAGAAAACTTTTTTTTTTTTAAGTTAGACAATTACTATTTTTTTAGAATTTTCAAAAATCAGGAAAAATTTAAAAAAAATATTGGAATTTTTGACCAAAATTTGGTATGCGTATGTAAAATTAAAAAATAAACCACTTTTCTTAATACAACTTTTTCATATTTTAGCAAATAAGACCATTTTTCTGTAATTTTTTTAAAGAAATGTCAATTTTGACAGGTAATGCAAGTTTTCTGATGTAAGTTTTTTATAAATATACTATAATGTAACAAATAAACTTGAAAATCATACCAGTATAGGTGAACAATCAAATTATTAATATAAAGATATGGCTGAGGCAAGCATTGGATAAATGGTCCTTATGAAATGTACACTCCAGAATGCTTGCTACACATACCACATGGTATGACTTGGCAAACAACACAAATAAGTAGTAGTGAAACAATGCATGAATACTGAACCACTTACAGCGTATACAAAACAACAAACTCTCGATATAACATGACTATCAGCAACAAAATTGGGATAGCTATGGGGTCACCTTTATCTCCATTTCTAATTAGAAACTTTTTGCATTAAATATAATTCAAATATATCTACATAAAGAGATCTTATTACTAAATTCTGCACACAACAAACACGCCTACTTTTACTCATAAGATGAATTAACTAGTCATGGGGATTTACTACAAAAGCATAAACTGTTCTACTAACGATTACAAACTTCTAAATCTATAAATTAAAATATATTTTCCTTTTCTGCTTTTTTCATCGATGGTGAGATTCAAAATTATATGGTCTATTGGCTTGTACAGTTCGTAGCAATAACAGTTTTCTTGTGATATGGAGTTTTCTTTGTACCTAGAGAAAAAATAACTAGAATTAGTTTTTTCCTTGTTTATATGAAAATATGGTGTTTACTCTCAACAAATAACCTTAATACATACCTAACAAAATAAAAAAATTGAATTCTGTGTTAAAATTAAATATGTTTTATCAGTACTACACAAAAGAGGTCCAAGTAAAATAGGTATAAGTTAATGATTAATTGTAAAAGCTTTGGAAGTTTTAATTTAATACTAGGTAGTAAGCAAATTTTTAAGAAGGGTTTGTTGCATTTTACTTTTTGACATATTAGTAATAGGCAAAATATCTTACATATATTTTTTGGCCTATTATTAACAGTAATGATATAAAACAAATTTTCTTTAATACTAATTAGTAGGAAAAAAAAGACGCAAAAACTAGCTTCATTAGCGAGATGTGCTCGATGTAATAATAAAGCCAGAATATGTAAATATTATTAAACTGAAAAGAATGAAAACAATTTTATTTATAATTTCAACTTAACAGGTGTTTTCCATTAGATTCAGGCAAGGCCCAAGCAAATAAAGAAAAGCAAGGGAAAAGTGTGTATAAAAAATCATGTTTATTTTAATCATTATCAACTGTTGTCATACATATAAAAGTAAATTATAAACTATAACTACTATTAGGACAAGCTACAGAACCCTCAAAATAGAACAGAAAAAATTTAGCAAGTTCTTTGAAAGAAAACATAATTGATGTACCACACCTTAGACCTAAAATTCTTAGTTATTGATTTTTAATAAAAAAATCGACATTTTGTGTATTTTGAATAAGTATAAAGAAAAAAATGGTTGGAGATAAAAATAATATTTTAGTTTGCTTTAATATGATTTAAAGTTTATCTTTTGAAAGAATAATTATGTTACCTGATAATAATAAATGTGATTTCTTTCTATACTATATTTAATGTTTAGTCAAGTACTTAATATGTAAAAATTCTAAAAATAAACAAATAGAATTTTGGGAATTTAATAGTTATAATAAAAAGTATTTTACCATCAGGTGTAGCAGCTAAGTGGTTAAATTCTTCATGAATAAAATTGGCAGGTTCCTTGATTTTTGCATTTGGTCTTGACTGTGCAAATTTCTGTCTTGCAACACTCTCTTTTTGCTTTTCATAAAGTGTGTAATAGGTTTTAAAATGCCTTAGATTTATAATGGAACTGACCAGCTTATTGCAGGAAGAGTTATGTCGCCTTTTACATACTGTGCTGTTAATATGTATTTTCTAATTTCTCTCTAAAATGGATTATTCCACTGCCCAACTGTATTTCTTTCTATAGGCATAATATCCTCTGAAGTAACCTAGAAAAATGTTCATATATTTAAAAATATTAGAGATATTTAGAGTATTATATAGAAGTATAAATGAACAAAGCCTAACAGAAAATGAACACTATGCAAAAACATACTCGCAAAGAGAGATGTGCCTACTCAATACATAAATGCCATTCAGTTGTTTTACTATATTAAGTTGCCCCAGAATCTTAATACTCTATATAATATATTTCTAAAAATAGTAAAAACTATACACTTTTGTGTTGAACCTCCCACTACTATTACAATCAGTATAAGTATAAATGAACCAAGCCTACAGAAAATGCAAGCTATACAAAAATATAGTCATACAGAAAGATGTGTCTACATTTTCTTTAAATCAATACATATATTGCTGCCCTTCAGCCTAAAATTAATGATGGTCAATGTAATTCTTAAGGAGGCAATGTCTAAAGTAAATCCTATATCAAATGCAGTATACTTCAGGCATCGTTGTTTAAAAACCAACTTTAGCTACTGCAATTAATGTGTTAAATACTATTTCAATTAATTAATAATTTTACTTAATTTTTCTTTTTTTCTTTAATTTCTGCCTTGCGCGAGTCCCTCCAACGCATACCAAAAACAAGCTTAACATTGGATGGAAGTTACAAAATGAAAAACCTAATATTATTGAGATATAGTAAATATAAAGAGAGAGATAACAAAAAGGCGAGTTTCAAAAAACTGTAGTTTTAATCTCTTGATCTAAACAAAATTAAATACTTTTTATAAATCAGTCGCATACTTTATTTTTTCTTTAATATGAATTATGTTGCCCTTCCCCTAGACGCCATAAAATGGATAATTATAATCCTAATACTTTCAGCCCCTTGTCATCCAATCAAACTTGTAATGCTTGACCAAAATAGTCGCGAAATATATTTAAAATATCTATAAAAAATTATTTCTTTTTATTAAGACAGCCTGTATCTCAAAGACAAAACAAAACATAGACTATAGGAAACATGTTTATATGAAGTCTCATAAAATACGTCAAGGAATGACCTACTAAAGGAACAATGTATATTGTTTTATATGTTTTCTCAAACAGTCTCATGTAATATATATATATATATATATATATATATATATATATATATATATAAATATATATATATATATATATATTTATATATATATATATATATATATATATATATATATATATATATATATATATATATATATATATTATATATATAT
>JAUTXW010004471.1:0-77500 GCA_030620095.1 Kuschelorhynchus macadamiae | reverse complement strand
TTATTGGCCATAAAGGCATTTATTTTCTGAAATAATGAAATAAAAAGGTCTGTCTGTATAACGTGTATATTATCCAAATCCAAAATTATAGCAGAACGCTTTCGACGAACCAGTCATCATATAATATAATTTTGGATTGGGATAATACACTCGTTATACAGACAGACGTTTTTCTATCATTACATTTGCACGTGTACACAGCTCTTTAAGTTTTCAATTTAAGTTCTGTCTTATATGTATTAGTATTAGATTGATTATACTGTAGTTCTATTTTCCAGCCTTAAGCTATATAATAACATTTCGAGAAATCTACTGAAGTCAGCAGATTTAGCGAAAACGTACGAGTGTCTATTTCGGGGACGAGAAAATATTATACATGCTTTATGTACCAAGGTTCCCTTGAGTGAACATGACCCTTACACATTCACTGCAGATCTGATGTATAAAACGGTAAGTATATTATAATACTATTGTTTTGCATATTTCATTGTGAACGTATCTAATTTTCAGAAAATAATTTGTTAATTTTAATATGTTTTTAACATTGTATCTCCAGAACTTTGCTCTATCGTTCCTCATATCTTATTACTTTTCTCCCAAATTGTCTCACTTCTCAAGGATACCGATAAGTAACGGTTATTCAAGACCTATTCTTTAGATATCACCTTCAAACATGACCCTTGCAAGGTTAACGTCCTGTAAATGTTTATTTCTATTTCTGAATTTTTATAAAAATATAAAACGAGTTATTTTTAAAAGAAGAAAATATTTTTTAAAACACTAATAATATAAAATCAAATAAACTTCATTGTTGCCTCGCAAATGTTGCTTCCAGTGAATATAATATATTCAGGTTTAAAAAATCGGTAAATTCACTTTTACCTACAACTTACCTCGTATAGATTCCACTACTTACAATAAACAGTATATATGAATATAACATTTCACTAGACCGACATTTTGTTTCGCCATAATGGATTTACACAAAAATTGTACCAGTTTATCCCTATATCACACTTTATTGTTGCGCAAGTTTTTAAGTTCATGCGATAAGTAATTTCTTAATAATGATTTTTTTTACATTTTGAGTTTTTACCAGAATGTAACTATTCCATCTCCCTATGACCCCTGATTTTTAGATTATGTTTTGCTCAACATAATTTTCCCCTAAAACATAACATGTTGATAACATATTCAGAGTGCGTCAAGCTGAGTGGCCTATTAGAAGTATCTGGTGAACCAGTGGATAGAAGTTGGACATTTATTTTAAGATTCGCTTGAACATATACTTTGTTTTCTTGGGAGCGATGATTTAAAAAAAAAATTAACGAAACCTATAATTGTTTATGTAGTGTTTTAATTAAAAATCGGACTGCGTTTTGATTAGCTCTGATTAGGCCTTTTTTTGAGGGGATGAAAAAAGGTGAACAAGGATCCAAAAATATAGTGACTTTTGGGAGCTTGGAGCTTGGCTTGTAGAAAACCCCTTTTTTCTTGTTTGTGAGGAACGTGCGGCTTGTTGAAGTTGGAATTAAATATACAGGTCCGGCTTTAGCAAACTATGTATGTATTTTTAATCATGTTGTGTTAGTAAGCCGCTACAACTAAGAACATATTGTTGAGTAACATGCCGTGCATTAGTTCATAAATCTTGCTGAAAAAAAAAGGGTGGACACACGTAGACCAACACAGGATTTACTGTTCAATGTCTTGCAAGGAGAAAGGTTCTGGTGAGGTATTACTTCTTGATGTAAGTTGAGTTGAAAAAAGAAAAATGAACTCTTACAAGTATTAAAACAGAAGGGGAACTATATTAAGAATATTAAAAAAAAGTCTGCTTTTGAAGATGTTTTTGACATGGAAGACTACTACAAACAACAACTTCAAAAAAATTCAGTGGAATCCGATGCTTTGAAACATCAAATTAGAGAGCTTAAGGACAAGATTAAAATGGGAAGTACTAAGGAATCATATAGCCAGACAATAATTATCACCAAAGCTCAGGCATCCCAAACAACAAAGACATATGAGGCTTCCTTGGCCACCGAAGTTCAAACTGATATCACAATGAGTAGCGAAGATATCGTTGAAGACGCCCTGCTAATTACTAATTTAATGAAAATATACGTTAATAAGAGCACCCAAACAGAAAACAAAAATAAGAATCCATCCATCCAATACACAGCTACTGCACAACTGATAGATAATAAAGAAAAGGAACCGGGTAAAAAAAGCTTCTTGAAGAAAACAAAAGAAAGCCACAAACTATAGTTGTAGGTGCTATTATGGCAAAGGGTTGTATACCTATCGTAAAGCTCTTAACAAAATCATGTTTCGATATTAAGGTCCAGTTTGCTGAACATTCTTCCTTGGAAGATATTGGCGAGACATGCAAATATTACAGTGAGAAATTAACTAAAAGCGACTTTCTCTTATTGCTTACGGGACCGTAAAACTGCATAAAAGAAAAACACGTTAAACAGGCTACCTTGGATCAGTTAATGTCTCTGGGAAAAAGAACAAATCTCATCTCACCAAAAATTTTATTGTGTTACAGAAACCACAGGATGTGCATTCTTTGTTGATGCCGGTATGTTCGATATTTGTTACGGGGAACGGTATACCTAAAAATACTATGCCAATAAACTAAAGCTTTCGGACTATATATGTGAAACTTTTGTATGGAAAATATATAGAGAACAAAAAATCGACGAACAACACGAACATTTTGTTAAAAGACTTACTACCCTTGAGGAATCAAGTACACAATCTTGTCTTCATTCAATCAAACGCACAAAAACATGTTCTTCAATGGGACATGACAAACATAATGAAGAATCGGACATTAGTTCCAGCGGAACTGAAAATGGAATGACTGGTGTTGTTAAAACAGGCGCGGCGATTGAGAAGCGAGAAGTGCCCAGCATGTTTTTTCGTGAACAATGGTACACAACCTCTAACTGAAAATGTACCCCAAAATAAGAATGAGCTTATTGGTCTCTCATTTTTTGAACCAGCAAACCCTAGCATCTCTGAAAAGAGAATACATGGTACCGCAAATTAGCATGTTGCATTATAATATCAGATCAGTAAGTAAAATCGATCAACTGGAAGCATTTGTATGTGATAAAAAAATCAATTTTAATCAAACATGGTTGACTGAGGAGGAAGTTAAATGTTTTAGTTTAACCGGTTATACCTTGGGAGGTACTTCATCACGAAAAGATCGTCAGGGGGGTGGGACAGCTATATTAGCTAGTAACTCTGTAAAATTTAAATTTAATAAAGTAGATAAATACTCGCATCTAAACCTTGAAGAAACAATAGAGTCTACTTGTATTTTATTAAAACCTTACAATATTTAGTTATTTGTTATTTATAGGGCTCCTCTGGGCAATTTTGGCATCTTCTTGTCTGGAATGGACAATATTTTGTAAAATGTTCGTGCGGGTGAGAAGGTTGTTCTGGTGAGGAACTTCAATGTGTTGTTCGGAACACATCAGCGGGAATCAACAGATCTATGTAATTTGTTTGAGAGCTACGGATTTGTACAGATGCTCTGGGAGGCAACTCGTGAAGATTCCTTCCTGGATAACATTTTCATAAACTTCTGGTCGACTCCACCTCAACACAGATTATTGACTTGGGTCTTTCTCATCACTTTTATGGAACAATTAGAATCGGCTTACTTGCAATAATTTCCCGAAAAAGAGGTATGTTGTTAAGTCTGGACAGGCTAACCGAGTGCCTTGGTTCAACGAGGTGCTTAGGGGTATGAGGGACCATTTGAGTCTTCTAAGCCAAGTAGTAAAACAATATAGTAAACCAGGCGATAGGGAAGATTTAACAAGGTTTCAAAAAGACTACAAAATCTGTAGTAAAGGAGCCAAAAAAAACAGGAAAATGATAACTTAATTAAATCAGCAAAAAACCCTACTAAATGCATTTAGAATGTTGTGAACTGTCAAAGAGGTCATGGAAAAAATATTTCACTTACTAACACTGAAATTTTACCAGAGGAATTCAATGAGTTTTTCGCAGCAAATGCACACGATCTTATAAAGAACATTCCTCAAAATGGAATTGACCCTCTCAAAACCTTATAAAGTTTGAATGATCCTTTATCATTGTTAGCATCCTTTTCATTTAATGAAGTAAGCTTTAACATGATGAGAGAGGTAATTGATGGAATCAAAAACAAAAACGGTTCTGATATATTTGGAATCACAGAGGCAATATTGAAAGCAATTAAAAATATATTAATTGTATCTCTTACCAAATTAGTTAACCTTTGTTTTAAAGAGAGTAGCTTTCCTGGGGTGCTCAAAACAGCTGTCAAACTACAGATCAATTTCTCTTTTACCTATAATATCAAAGGTAATTGAGAAATGCATGGCTAATCAGATTACCACATTTTTCGAAAGTAATAACCAATACACTAAAAACCAGTATGGTTTTAGGGTAGGAAGAAATTCGGTTCAGTTTTGTCAACAGTATTATGGACTCATTCAACAACTTAGAGTACAATTTTGTTTGTATTGTGCCTTGAGCAAGGCCTTTAACTGCGTATCCCACGAGCTTCTCCTGAACAAGTTAAAATATTATAAATTTAGTGAAAACAGCATTAAGTTGCTACAGTCATACTTAAAAGATCGGCAACAGGTGGTCAGGGTCGCTGGAGTGTCGTCAATGAAAAGAGTTGTTGATGTTGGGGTACCACAGGGTTCAGTCTTAGGAACTATCCTTTTTTAATATTCATAAATGTTCTACCCCTGTGTCAGGTGGGTTTAGAATCTTGACGAATCTTTGCTAATGATACAACTCTATCTTGCTCTGGCAAATCGTGGCAGGATGTAGGAGAGAGGATTGGTAGTGCGCGGTTGAGTGCTAAGTCTTGGTTCAACGCAAATAAGTTGTTACTTAATGGAGACAACACCCAGGAAATGACTTTTGCCCTGATGAACCTTGAGGGTATAAATATGGATGTTACTGTTGTTAAGTTCCTGGGGATATATATGGATGCTGGATTAAGGTGGGATACTCACGTTGGTAATCTCTTAAAAAGGCTTAACTCCAGCGTTTTTGTTCTCCGAAATTTAATGGGGTCGGTGAGCCTCTATGTTGTTAAAATGGCATACTATGCGCTCTTCCATTCTGTTATGTCTTATGACATAATAGTGTGGGGGTGCGCATCGCATGCAGATAGAATATTTCGGCTACAAAGGGGAGTTGTTAGAATTTTAGCTGGATTGAAATACAGAGAAGATTGCAGAAATGAGTTTCTTCACTTGCAAATTCTCACGCTTCCTTCTGTATTTATATTGGAAAGTGTCCTTTACATAAGAAAGAACATATGCGAATATACGCGACATCAGGATATTCATTGTTACAGTACCAGGAATAGAAATAAGCTTATTGCCTTCTATTGTAGACTGAAAAGTTGCCCAAAAAGACCAGGGTTGCGATTTTGCACTTATCATTTCGTTAGTTAACGAATCGCTAAATCACGTGATTTAGCAAAACAACTGACAAAGGTTGGAAGTAACATCCATTTCTTAAATGGAAAATTGCATGTATTTTTTGACGTCACGTAGGCCAGTTTTTCATTACGATTTGACAATTACTGTGAACCTTAAAATTATTTTGTTGACGTTGAGCAAATACGACCAGTTTGTTTGGCCTAATTAGGTATACTTTATTATTTTGGAAATAATTAAAAAGTGATGAAGAATTAAAAATCTTAAGTTTCTAAGGTCTGCCTGGAGATCCTTAATACTTGTGTTTGTTATACTTCTAAAAGGGAAGATACAGCAGCATTGCTGGCATCAATTGGCGATAGAATAATTATTGTACCTAATACTTACTAATATTCTAATAAAACAGAAGTTAACAAATAAGTGGTGATTTCAAGAGACTTAAATTTGACTTGAATTAATCGCTACATGTCAGTGCAGGGAAAAAAGGTGAACATTTTAGTGGATATTATATTGTGCTTTTTCAGAACAGATTTTAATGTTATTATACCTTATTGTAAAGGCGTAATATAATATTTTTGCACTTGTAGGAGGTATTTCCAGATATTTTAGAGACATTAGAGAATATGAGATTCATAAAGGCACTGTATAGTACCTACTGCAGGTATTTCGAGATAGGAAATAACTATTTTAAGATACATAACACCTCTCTTCAAATAAAGAGGTCACTAAGCAAACCCTTGTTAAAGAATCAACATTAAATTAAAATCTAATAAATTTAACAGTCAATTGTTGAATACTTTAGTAAGCCATATTTTGAGATAGAGTTTAAGTTTTTTTTTCTTTAATGTCTATAAATTCAATGTACTGTAGTGATAAATGCATAAATATCTTTATTAGAGTGGACTAGTTTTAGATGTACTAGTTAAAATTTTGTTATATTTATTCTGAATTAAATATTTTTCAAAATGAAACTTCCTACTTTAGTTTTTAATACATTTGTTTTATATATTTATCTAATGAGTGGTAATAAAAATATGTTTTTATAATAGCTTTCCAATATGTATTGTTTAAGACGATTTTTAATTAATGGTAAGTTACACACTTATTCTGTGTTAAAATTATTAAAATGCCTAATAGGATTTATTAAATCATTAGAAAAGTATCATTAGAAAAATAAACAAATAAAAGTTAATACTTTTACCATTTAATTATAAAGTTTAAAAAAAATACAAGCCCTTATTGAAGAAGGGCAACCACCAGCATTTAGACCAGTTTACAAGAGTAAAAAATGAAAAATTAACCCTTTTATATTAAAATATTACATACAGTGTAATTTTTTTACATGGAATGCCCTGCATAAAGATGCCCTTTTAAGAAATACTCTATTTGTAACTGTTACAACTGAAATTTATATATTCAAAAATAATATGGCCATTTGTAGGCAGGTATTAATTTTAGTTTTTTAAATATCATAGGTAGGTAAATCAGAAAATTTGGCACGAAGTTTTTTGGAAAGATATTTTTTAGCTTTTCATAGGTTTAAAAAATAGACAGGGTATTCATTTAATAAATACTTATTTTGTCATTCTCTACATATTTCAAAGATACTGATAATTACCATATGATTGGGAAGGAGAAAATTTACTTTGCATTTTTTTTCATTGCATTAAAAATAATAAAATTACTGCACAGTTGATCCTATACCTAATAGAAAAATTTTATCATCTAAAAACTAAAAATTGACGTTTGGAGAATTTACATATCTACCAAAAGAAACAGTTGGAACTGAAAAATAAATATTTCCACTTTCATACCTTAACTTTTGGAAATGTGTTTAAATATTCATACATAATACTACCCGTAACTAATTTCATAATGGTATCAATCTCTAACTCTCTATATCTCTGTAAATCTCTATCTATAAAATGTCTAAATATAATTATTTTTTAGATTTAAGTGTAGTCATAAATCTTTAGGATATAAATGAAATAATTTTCCATTTTGATTATTATGAAATTGACTGGAACTTTTTTTAAAAAGTGTTGCAATATTTTATCGTAAAAATCATTTCTATATTTGTCACTAAATAAAAAAATATTACAATCGGACACTTTTTTATTGTTCAATTTGTTACAAGCTGAAATTAGTTTCCATTGCTGCTGATTACTAGTGATACGTAAGTCCACGCCATTTTCTTTAACAACGGGTCCAAAGGACTCACACTGTGACTTGAAATACCTAAAAAGAAAAAAAATATTGTAAAAAAAATTGCTTTTCGAAAAAGCAGCTGTAGATGAAGTATATTTTAAATGAAATAATATGCTATTAAAAAACTTCGTTATTGATAAAATAGGTAATTTCCAATTTTAGTTAAAAATTAAATGCAATTCTTAAGGAACATATTCCCCTTAAGAAAATAAGAAGAATATCCCTATAAATATTCTTTTTAAACTTTTATTTCTAACCAACAGCATGTATAGTACCTCCACCCAATTTTTTTTTTATTAAATATAACCATAACCCCTACATTAATTAATTAATTTTAGCTACTGATGTCCTATAGTAAACTACTGGATAGACGCAGTTATATATGCAAATTTGTGGACAATTTTACTAATTTTCAACCAGAATCTATATATTGAGTTGTGGTTTTCGATAATGCCTAGCACTATATGTTGGATTTATCGCTTCGAAAATGTAAAACAAATTTGTTACACAGAGTATTATCTAAGCCCTTGTCATTTTCTCAAAATGTTTATACATACACAATGACTATTACAAAACGAAATATTTCATTGTTCTTTTCTACCGAGGATAATCCACACCCGAATACCAAATAACTTTCTTCATATAAAGGGTGTTTTCACCAAAATGTAAATTTTTCTGGATGTGTTGTTTTTCTCAGCTCCTGTATGCACCAAACAATTGTTTCTTACCCCTTTTTACTTTAAACTAACTTTCATGATCAATCAGATCAAAAGGTCATTTGAGAGTTTAAAAATTAAGGAAACTTATTAAATAATGACAAAAAGGTCTGTTATTACTTAAATTTACGTAGATATTAATGAATTTAATGATGAATGAATGTGAAAAATATACAAAACAGTTTTTTATAAGTATAATGTTTTTATTTATATTTCTACATCTAGATACAGCTTTAAATATAGAAAATAAAAACACAATAATTGTAGAATTTTTTTACTATTATCTTCTAAGTATACAAAATATTACTAAATAGAAGAAATCACATAACCTATATTTTTTTTAGCTGGCCCCTTTTAATGCTACATTAAATGAATCTGAAGTTTATATCAGGTTTGGTACCTTTATCATTAAAGATTACCAAAAAAATTGATAAAAACCATTTCATAAGAGGCAAAGCTCAAGGCAAGAAATTCGTCCTCTCTCTCTGAACTGATATATTTATAATCGGTATGAAAAGACTAATTTAATTAGATAATAATATACAAGGAGTCTCATTTAAAAAACCCATGTTATGTAGTTTTTTCTACTTTTCAATAATTTTTAGAAATATATGATATTAGACCATAATACAGGAATAATCCTAGAAACTTTGAAATTAAAGTTTTTTTTTAGTTTTCTATAATTAAAGATGTAACTAGGTGTCAAAATATAAATGAAAGCCCTGTACAACAGTCGCATTTATATATTTAGAGACGTTACCTTTATTCATAACTGAGGTAAGAAATAATAGTTTAAGGGATACAAAAGTTGAAAAAACATGTTTAAAAAAAAGTTTTGTTGAAAACACCCTGTACATAAAAAACTAAAGAAATTTAAAAAAAACAAGGAAAACTTTTTTTACAAAAGTTTTACAAAACACTGTAAAAAACTTATTAAAGACCTCTGCATTTACTCTAGGCCATAAACTCCATACTTACTTAGTGCTAGACCGTAGGGGCGTCCCTAGACTCCTGTTACTGAATGGGTGGAAGGGGGGAGGGGACGCTTGCCTCTCCTGGAAAATGTAAATATTTTATATTACATATATAAATTACATTTATATACTAAATGGACTATGCATGACCGTTTTTGGTTTTTTTTTTCATCGGTGATGGTTCTGCGGGCGCCTATGCAATATCCCCCCTTAGTTACGCGCCTGCTAGACAGTTGAGACCTGAATATTGTCCAAAAATTTCCATGTTTTAGTTCGTCATTTATACGGGTGAATTGCGAGGTGGCTACTAGGACTACACATAAATCTTATAAAACTAGCTTGAGGGAAATTCCCTAATTTTTATATACGTTGTAGTTCTTGACTTTCTGAACAATAGATACCATGAACACCTCCAAATCTTACAAAATAGAGACAGAATTGAATTTATAAAAAAAAGTTATTCTGAAGAAAAAATTGAGAAAAAAATGTTTCTTGTTACAAAATACAGTTTTCACTTTGAGTAATCTTAATTTTCATAGACTTTAATCAGTTATACTTTATTTGATATGATTAAAAAAGGCAACATACAGATGTTTCAAGTAAATTGAAAAATAAAATTTTAAACAAAACGAATTACAAATTCCTTTTTTAGTTCTATGTATGGTCTTTTTTAAGGTATTAAACTTCAGTTTAACAAATTACGTATAAACCAGATGTTTCATTCTTTAATAAAACAAAATAGTACATAATAAAAAAAACATCAGCTGCACCTTGGGACTATACATATTTAATATATCCTTACAAAATGTACTTTTAGCAACGTACTATCTTCCAGTACCTAACAAGGTATCCCAAAATTACATAATAATGGATTAGAAATAACCTCTTCTGGTTAAAAATGGTAAACACAGTAAACTTAACTTACAAAAAATAAGGTTTCTTCATGATATAGGTTGTTCCTTTATGTATATCTATGTAGTTTTTTTTTAATTTTTAACACATCTGATATTTTATACAGATTATATGTACAGGATGTCTGGTTATATTTTAAACGGTACTCTAGAGGCTTTATTATGAGTTTTCAAAAAACTTTAAATATAAAAGTGTTTCGGTTTGGGCAATTTACAAGAAAAACAAACAAAAGGTAATCGGAAATTTAGCAAATGGGCATCGACTTTGTTACTTTAAAAGGCACACCTTTTATAACATATACACCTCAAATGGTCCCTTCTTGCTGATTATTAATAATAGACTAGGTTTAAGACCTTTATCTCTAAAGATAATCAAGAAATTTAAGAAAAACTTTATCCTAGGAAGCAATGTATTCCCACTGACTCCACTATATTGGAGCTTTCTCCATTTCTCTCTTACACATTGCCCCTTATGGCAGGGTTTTTCTAAAATTTCGCTGTTATCTTTAGAGATAAAGTGTAAATCTAGTATATTTATAATCGGCAAGAATGATTAATGAATGATGATTTCGTTCAAACTAAAAAACATTTGTATTTAAAGTTTTTTGATAACTCATAGAATAAGGCCTCTAGGGTACCGTTTAAAATATAACCACGCACCCTGTACAATTTTACATAAGAATAAACAAGTAAATTCCATTAAACATGATGAACTTCTTCAAGTCATATAATAGTTATTTTTTTAAATAGAATATTTTTATTGTGATGTGAAACTTCAAAAGCGATTCATAGATTTGAACAAAAGCCTACTTTAAAAATACACATTAAAAATTGCAATTAGCAAAACCCAAGGAAAAAAAAAACACTTCCAACATATTTGTGTCACGCTGTAAGAAATTAGACAAACATATAAAATATAACGAGGTTCCTATCACAAAGTTTAATGGATGACATAATAAAAAATTAAGTGTACCATTCATCATTTGAGTTTCTATGCATTATCTTGCTGTTGTTTTCCGACAGAATATCAGTGCAAAAACCATTGGTCAAATCAAACAAGGTTTCAAGTGTTAAATTCTGTTTGATACTGTGAACTGATCGTTTGTTATAATAACGAACTCATAGGTATGTTTTGCAGTAGACTTTGCTAAACATAAGCCTATGAATTATACTAGCCTAACCTGTTTAAGTCTAATATTACAGTAAGTTTCTTTATAAAAAAAAAACAAAATAATCACAATTAATACTTACACAGGTATATATCTTCTACAATCAAAATGGTCGAGTTCAAATTTGAATCAACAAAACAGCTTATTAAGGAATTTGTAATTTTGCTTCGGTGATTGTTCTTTCTTATATTGACTAAGTATGTGAAAGGTAAATGAAAATACTGTATCAAACACTTGACATCATTTCTTGTATTATTCACTTGTTTTTAGTGTCATATTCTGCAAGCTGTAAAAATATTGTTATAATCAATAAATGTGCCATACACCACATACTGTGTAATATAATATAACTAATTATTTCCCTTCTCTAATAATTATAACATTATATAATTCCAACTATAGTTTTTTTAAAGAAAAACCAAGATTATTTTATTTCGCCCTCAACAGTGAAAATATATAATACCAAAGGAAATAATAGCTTCCGCTATAAATTTTCTTTGATAATACCTGTTAAGGAATACTTTTGTTTACAAGTTATACATAGACCTCGACATAGACAATGAAATATAATTTAAGCAAGTACATTCTATTTGCTTAAAAATATACAAATTCATGCCTACCTGCAACAGTCTCAGGTATCACCATTATGATAATCTAGATTCAACTGCCCTTATTGCTTCTTTAGTCTTTCCGTCAATAGAAAATATTATTGTTAAATTGGTTCCTAGTTACTGGAATTTATGTTCAAATTTGCAATACTTAAATATACCGTTTTAAACAACTGTTATGTTTCCGCAAGTGATCCATCAACTGTTCGACTTCCTTGTTTACTGTGTATTTGTGAACTAAAAAAGTTAGGTTAGGTTACGAGAGACCAAAATTAAATAAAATATTACTGATTCGTGTCAGAATTATAGGGATATGGATTGGTATACGGATTCTTAAAATAGGGAGGGCCATTCCCCAGTAACAACGGGCATTTACAACCTAGAGTAAGATTTTTATTCTTACCTAAAACGCTTTGTTCTCCCGAGGAACGCATTTCGCCTATATTATTATATTATTTTTCTGTGGAAAGCGCGCCCCGTTTTAAAGGCGAATATATGTATGATGTTTAGGTGGTTGCATAACAGCCGTGATGCTGGATTAGAATAGATATTAACATAGGGCCCCCTTTTCTTTTAAAAATAAAATACGTAATATAGAATTTTGCACCATATAGTAAATAATTTAATTAATATTTAAACAGAATATTCACAACTTTGTTAAATATTTCTTCAAAAGAAGTTCATTTTGAGGATAGCGTTTTGCTTCTAACAAAATGATCAAATCAGGAAAGAATTCACTGAATTAAAAAGTAATGATTCATTAATAACTAAAATATACAGGTTTGGTAATAATATGACATAGATATTTTTAAACATATTACCTTACCTTGTTTAATTTGAAGGATTTTTTTACGAGTTTCGTATTTTCGCTGTCTATTTGGAGGTTCCATGTTTTCATGATTTTCTGGAATATTTTGGCATCTGTTGATTACGGTATATGGCTTAGCTTTCAAGTAATCAAAACAATTTTTTATCTTACGAAATTAAACTCCAAGGCAGTAAATTTAGATATTATCAAAAACTCAAGACCTGACAGATTCGGAAAATGGCGGCTTTAATAATAGGTTGGTTTTTAACGAACCAGGATCGGAAAAACCGATTGTCATGCCGAACAGCTCTCCGAATGGAGAAAATTTTCGTTAACTAACGAAATGATAAGTGCAAAATCGCACCCCAGATTTTATTGCAGTTGAACAAACTACCTGTCGGTATAAAGGAATTCCCCGTTTATAGTTTTAAATATAAAGTGAAAGAGCCTCTAATTGGGAAGTCCTTTTACAGTGTTGCTGAATTTTTAAATTATAGTTTTTAAATTTTTTTTAATAGTTTTCTCCTCAGAAATATTATTTGATTGAATTGAAATTATCTTTAGATTATATATATATATATATATATATATATATATATATATATATATATATATATATATATATATATATATATATATATATATATATATATATATATATATATATACACATATATATATATATATATATATATATATATATATATATATATATTCAACAAATGGATTTTCTTGGGTTTCAGTCCATGTAATGACACTAGTGTCAAGAAAAACAACACCAGTTAAGTTTGGATGTTTTTATTGACGTTTCGGCTGGTTAACCCAGTTCAAAAATGCTGAAAAGAAAAGAAACAAAGAACAGTTGTCGTATGCAGGCAAACTTGTTGGGGAGTTTTATCTTAAAAAAATATAGAAACCTAAGACAATTACTCACCCTGAATATATAATGATAAAAAATTAATCTATTCCTAGTAGAAGCTTGTGGATCTTCATATCATTAAAACCTTTTAAAAAAACGGAATATATATATATATATATATATATATATATATATATATATATATATATATATAAACTGATCGAAAAAAGTTAAGGATATTGTGTTTTCACTATGAAAAACTATTTTTAGAAAAAATGTGGTATAGCTATTAATACCTATGTCGTTTGCGTTAGAAAAAAATGTTGTTTGTAAACATATGAAATTGTACCCAAACAGATAAAAAAACATTATAACCAAAAATGATGATTTGATTTTTGTACAGTTTAGTTTTGTTTGTGTGTTGCTAAGTGCCGGTCACGATATTGTGAGTTTTCAGTCATCGACAATATGAATAGACGTCATTTAACAGTAGAGCAAGCAAATCAAGCCATTGGGTTGCTTCTTGGAGGTTCACGACAGATCGATGTGGCTGCTCAGTTTAATGTCTCTCAAAGTGTAATTTCCCGACTTAATAACCGGTATAATGAGACTGGATCTGTCATCAATAGGCATAGAGAGGGTAGACCAAGATCGACAGATGCTAGGGAGGACCGAAGATTAGTTAGAGGAGCTAGGATGGATCCTACAACAAACTGCACGGTACTCAGCCAGGACCTTTTTGCTGCCACCAGAATTCGTATTACTCCACGGACGGTTTTAAATCGATTAAATGAAGCAGGTTTACATTGCTACAGGCCTATAAGACGCCCGCCATTGACCGGAAATCACAGAGCTCAACGTTTACTTTGGTGTAATGAAAGATTCAACTGGAATGATGAGTGGCGTACTGTGATGTTCACCGATGAAAGCCGCTTTTGTCTTCGTGCTGATAGACGTTCAGTTCGTGTCTGGAGACCAAGAAATTTAAGAGTTAATGACCGATTTGTTCAAGAAGTACATCCATTTGGAGGTGGAGGTGTAATGGTCTGGAGTGGAATTTTCTTCGGAGGTCGAACGGAGTTGTATGTTTGTGAAGGTACAATGACAGGTGAAATTTATGCTCACGACATCATTGATAACATGGTCAATGATTATCGTTGGAATTTGGAGCCCAATTTCAGATTTCTGGATGATAACGCTCGCCCGCACAGGGCCAGGGTAGTACAAGAACGGCTAGCATTCAATGAAATTAATCATCTGCCATTACCCCCGCTGTCTCCAGATTTAAACTGCATCGAGCATGCTTGGGACATGCTCGGAAGGGCACTAATTGCCCATCAACCTCCTGTTCAGGGTGTCAGGTCACTAAGGGAAGTTCTTCCAGATTTATGGGATAACCTGGATCAAAATGATTTGGATAATTTAATTTTAAGTATGCCTCGCCGAGTTGAAGCAGTAATAGCCAATAGAGGTGGAATTACACGTTATTAATACAGTTTTTCTGTTTGTTAATTATCTGCTTTGTTACATTGTTAGAAAAAAGTTGCCTGTAAATTCTAATAAAAACATTTTTTCAGTTAAACATATGTGTTTCATTTCTAAAAGAGATGGGACTAAATGTACGTAATACAATTTTTTCCGAAAAAAAATTTTTTCTATGATTATTTACAATCTCCTTAACTTTTTTCGATCAGTTTATATATATATATATATATATATATATATATATATATATATATATATATATATATATATATATATATATATATATATATATATATATATATATATATATATATATATATATATATATATATATATATATATATATATATATATATATATATATATATATATATATATATATATATATAATCTACATGCCAAATGCCTAAACATCACTATATTTTTGGATTCTTGTTCACCTTTTTTCATCCCCTCAAAAAAATACCTCTTAGGTCACATATCTTGATGAAGATGGTTAATTGGTCTGTGCCAACCTAAAAAATGACGTCACGATGTTTCTAGTATATTATATACGATTCTCCATGCTGTGAAGTCACTAGTTAATTTATTAAAGTTTGAAACTTTCTCCTTGATATAAATTATTTTTGAATTGCCTTCCCCTTTTAACTTTTGTATACTTAAGAATATTTGTTTGTTTGTAGGATAAATGTGCTATTATAGTAGTAACAGGAGCGTTCCATGAAAAACCGATTTCGCTGCTGGATAAAGAAAGATTTTTAGGCTTTAACAGGTCATTTGCTTTGCAGTTATCTGACTCAAGATGTGTCATAATTAACGACCAGCTTCACGTGTATAATGGTTTAACACATCAGGAAAGAAACTCATTTCATGAAACGCTAGAGCCTACAAAAATGGTTCATAAAGAGCTCATTCCTAAACCGCAGGCTAAAACTGATTATGAAGATTTGATCAGCACACTTACTCAAATTACGAATTTGAAAGATGAGTGGTCTAGGAAGTAAGTTGTTTGCTATCTATCTCCAGCTTTGTGCTTTTTGATATTTCTTGAATTAATATATTAAATAGATCGAACATGTATACAGGTAAATTATCTAAAATGCACATTTTAGCTAAAGACGGCTCCCGTTCCCAGTGTTCCCAACCGTAAATTTTCCAGAATGTTATTACACGTGTATTTGAAATTATAAAAAAAGCCATCTTTCTAGAACACCTAAGTAAAAATTAATTTTATTTCATATTAAGAGCAATATTTTTCGGCGTATGAATTCATTTTTTTTTTAAATTAATTGTAAAATATAAATAAATAATGTACAAAAATAAAAAGCTAGAGTCCATTATTTAGTTTTCCATTTTTTAGGTGTCTGGAAGAATGTTCTTATGACTTGAGAGGGTCCTTGGAATTGTTTGTCGATTTATACAAGGCCGACAAAATTCCCCCAAGTGCATTTACGTAAGTTATATATGCTTTATGAATATTAAGTCTTAAATGAATTTGGACGTGTTGCTGTCATCGTATGTAATGAAATATGAATTACCTTGTAGATTCATATTGTATTTTATTCATAAAAAATGTCTTTTTCTTTTACATCATTAACAATTTTTATGCGTTTTGTGTTAATGTAAATCGAATCTATCCATCAAAGTGCAGATTGTTTTAGAAGAATGCCGATCTGAGTAATATTAATTTCCCATTGTGTGCTTTATTATATTTACAATAAAAATTTTCATTACTGCTAGAAGTGATTTTCCTTGATGTATAGTAGGTTTGATATCCACATATCATTAACAATATTCCGGTTGCAATAAATATTTGAATTCGAGTACGATTATAGTTTCTGTCATCCTACTGAAATTACAAATATGTTACATGTTTTTTTTATAAAAGTAATTTAGCCATAAAAGTAGATGTTTTAGTAGTTTAATCGCTTTTACAAAATTATTACAGCCAAAAATTTTTGAAAAAATAATGTAATTTTTAAACACTGTTACATGATGGGCTGGTTACGGGAGAAAGGGTTCCTACATTAGCGCCACTACCGTGGACTCATACTAACTAGTGCAGTGTTAAAATTCATTATTTTATTATAAATATACTTATTATGGCTTTAATGATCGTTTTATCTGTGAAAATGGGCTAACTCAACGCCTAAAGGAATAGATCCACCTAACAGTATAGATTTTGTTAAAAAAATCCTTGTTTTAATATAGACTTAGAATTTTATTAGCGCGCGGATTTTTACAATAAACCCAACCAATCCTAACCTAAGCTGCATTTTTATTTATTATAGGTTTAAAAAAATTACAAAAAAAAAGGAATTTCCCTGAACGGGGATTCAAACTTATAGGTGCCGCATCCAAATCCGAGGATCGTACCACCAAGGTAGAAAGCCCATGCCGAACATTCAACAATACTTGCTTGTACTACGCGGAAATAAACCTATATTTTGGCTAAAGGCCGCTAGGGACGCTAATTTAAGAACCATTCCTTCCGCAGCGGCCTCATGGAAAATGTAGATTCTTTTCGTAGCCTTAAAGACATTAATAAAAGGTAGTATTCGAAAAGCATACATTTTATAAAAATATTAAGTAAATATAGAAAGAAATTATGGAAATTGGGAAAGTTTGGAATAAACCAGCCATCGGAGTAATGAAAATGCGTTTTCGTTTAAATTTAATTTATCAACAAAGATAAAATGTCTGAAGTATATTAGTATGTCGTTTTTAGATTTAGGCTCTAATATTCATGATGGTTGTAACGAATTCGTATTGAATATGTAAAGCTGGAACGTGGGATTTAGAATTAATCTTATGCAGGGCTGTTCCGGACATGTGACAAGTAGACATTTGTTTTCAAAATAGCGGCGCATGAGATATCAATATGGCGCACTTTGATGTCACCGATCGAGTTTTTGTCAAGCAGCCTAATGAAACTGCAAATAAAGGAAGCACTTTGATTATTTTTTTATGAAACATGCAAACATTATTTTCTATTACCTAAGTCTACTTTCGGTTACACTGGAAGCGATATTCAATGGTTTTTCAACGTAATATATGACTCCTAAAGACCTATATCTTTGATTCAATTATCAAAACTTCAACTGAAAAAGTAGCTGAATGACGCCTGGGCCAATGATTTCGTTGTCACCCGGTATATGTGAATTATTCTAGTTACTAAAATATGATTGTCAGTATTTTTTTTTAAAGAAAAATCAAAGCAAGTGTATGTACAGTACAGTACATTATATTCCTAAAACAAAAAAGAAGTTATTATTTTATAGATAAACGTCAATTTTTCTGTTAACAAAAATAAACTGTACTACAAAAATTCTTTCTTGTTTTCTTTAAAGCGAAATTAATAGTATATCAGCTTATAATAGATAAATCTGACAATTCTTCCTCCATCATGGTTGATTAAACATTTTTAATTTGGGGAAACTTCTTTTTTAGTTATTTTATTAATATCATATTGGTATGTGCTCCAACTGTTAGCCCGATGAAGAAATCGCGCTTTTTACAAAGAAGTAAATAACGTATGATCATTTTCCGTCAATAGTAAGGTCAGTCGCATATGTATTGGACCAAAGGAATTCGTAAAAGATATTTATTTTTGTTACCTAGTATTTATGGTATATAACATAAATTCACTTCAAATAACTTTGTTTATTTGATAGTATGTGGTATTAACAATTATTCAACAATATTCCTTATCTATATCACTAACAATAATAATGATGATAAAAAAAATATTTTTGTTAGGCTTGTCGCATATTAATTGGACCATACAAATTTGAATAATTTGCCACTGTTACCACTGAGAACAGTTACCTTTTTGTTTTATAACTGCATCAAGTCTTGCTTGCATGGTGTCTACTAATGTTTTACAATATTTTGGTTGGAAGTTATCCCAGATTTCCTGAATTTTGTCCTTTAATTCGGGAATGGCCCGGACGGGACTGGAAAGTTTTTTTTATTTGATGCCATAGTGTTTCGATAGGCGATAACCCCTTGTGAAGACATACATCCCCATACCATGACGGAGGCTGGAAATTTAACTTTTCTCTTGAGGCAGTCTCTATGATATTCCTCCTCTTGCGTTCGGATAATTCGAATTCGTAAATCACAAAACATACTTCAAATTTAGACTCTTCGCTCCATATAACGGAATCCCACTGACGTTGTAACCAGATTTTATGCTTCTTTGCACACAAAAGTCGATTTCTTTTTTGTTTTTGGGACAAAACCGGTTTTTGGCCTAAAATGAAAACATTTAAATTTGTTTTTTTTTGTATTTTGCTATAAACTTACTTTGTAGAAGCAATATCACATTTTCTTCATATTTCTCAACCAGATGTCTTTTGAAATGCGTTTACCAATTGCATCTCACCATTTTACAGCTAACTTCCGTGATGAAGCTCGACGATCTTGTTTAATTAGTGTACGGAGAACCCGCTTATCTCTTTCTGTAATTGAAGAACGGCCAGACTTCGCTTTTAACCGAACATTTCCGCTTTTTTTAAATTGGGAAATAATATTTCTTATTGTCCCCTTGAGAAATGTTTGCTTTTTGCAATACTATCTCCAGAGAGACCATTTTGTGTGACCATTCTATATCATAGAGAGTGCTTTTCTGCGAACCATTTTGACAACTAAACAGTTTTAAAGACTCAAATATTAATGCCATCTTTGTTTTCAATTATTTTTAAAGCCCACTCGATTAGATATTTACCTTAATAAATTTTGTATCAGATGTCACTAAGTAATCACGCGGTTTTATCTGAGTGCATGCGTTTATGGCCCAATTAATATACTCCAAGCCTAACAAAAATATATTTTTCTAATCATTATTATTGTTAGTGATATAGATATGCGATATTGTTAATTAATTGTTAATACCACATACTATCAAATAAACGTAGTTGCATTTGTTGAAGTTATATTACATGTAGTAAATAATAGGTAACAAAAATAAAATTATTTTTAATATGCCCTTGGTCCAATACATATGCGACTGGGGTCGTATAATGTTTGACACAATAATTGTGTAATTGTGTTTCCGGAAGAAGTGAATCTTTGGTTTTTAGAAACTAACCGCAGTTGGGCCATCTTAAGTCATTACAGCCACAGCCTACAAAAGACAAGCCACTCGACACTCACCTATTTTCTCGGCGTAAAGAAACATCCAGCCAATGCTCGGCTTTTCTTAATAAAACAACCAAGCCATCCGTCCCATTCACACACAGCACTTTTTAATCTTAATTGCTTTCATGCTCTTTATATAAACATAAACATATTTAGTCTTGCGGCGGATCTATAGATTACATGTGTTTAAATAATATTTGAATTGATTTATGTAAATATTTTAACACGCCCCCTCAAAAATTAATACTATAAGCTTAACTATACTTATTTTATTTCATTAACATTTCACTTCATTTATATTCTATTATTAATTAAATACCTTCCTAATGCGCCTGGGAAAACTTACAGTATGGCCCAACATTCGTTGTGAGTTTTACTCAGGATTAGGAAAATCCAGGAAAACCTAATGCGACCATAATCTTACTCTAAACCTAGTTTAACTCTAAACTCCAGAAATTTTGGTGTTGGCAATGGTTTCATCAATATATCAGCAAGTTGACTATCTGTGGAAACTTAAGTAACTTCAATTATCTTTTTCTCAACTTGTTCTCCAGAAAAATGATATTTAATGTCTATGTGTTTAGACCTTTTATCGCTTGTTGGATTTTTAGCGATACTAATACAACCATTATTATCGTCATAAATTATTATTGGTTTAACAATATTTATGTTAATACCACACTGCCTCTCTGACAGCTTCAAATAAAGCCATGTACTCAGCTTCTGTCGATGAGACAGCTACTGTATTTTGCGCCTTGTATTCCAACATATAGTACAATTTTCAAATAACTTAAATATATACCCTGTACTTTTCCTATCATTACCATCATTGCCACCCCAATCAGAATCAACCCTAGCCCTACGACAAATTCTTTATAGTCCGCCCGTGTGTAGTTTAATTTAATATTCATTGAACCCTTTAAATATCGTAAAGCCCTTTTTATGCATTTCCAAAGTTCTTCGTTATTTTTACTCATAAATCTACTTAAAATATTTACTACTACACTTAAATCGGGTCTCGTGCAGGTCATTAGATACATTCGCAGTTCGGCAAGAAGCATCACATGCCTCTTACAAATTCAACGCTTCGAGGTAGAAATTTACTCTCAACTGGACTATTGACAGGTTTAGAATCATGCATATTGAACTTATTTAAAATAGTGTTTACATACGTACTTTGATTTACAAATCCTATTACTTTAACGAGTAATTTTGATACCAGGAAATAACTTCATTTCTTTTAAATCTACCATAAAAAACTATTTTATTAAATACTTTTTGAAACTTGTCATTGAATCATTATCGGCAGTAACTATTACTAAATCATCAACATATAAAATAAAGTAAATATTCTTTGATATGTCACCTCTATCTAGAGCAATATCTAAAAAACAGAGACACCGGTCCACGGAGAATTTGTGTAACCTTTTTCTGTAAGAGCCCTTTTAAACTCTTCAAACCAGTACCTAGCTGCTTGCTTTAGACCATGCAAGGCTTTATTTACTGGTTACTTTTACTACTGATTCCTTCGGGAACCTTGATATAAATTTCCTTCCTTAATTTACCGTTTAGAAAAGCGGTTTTAACGTCCATATGGTGAACCATTAAGCCATACTGATTAGTAAAAGCTATTAAAAATCTAAAGCTTGAAATCCTAGCTACCAGTGCAGACGTCTTATTATAATCAACAAGATATTGCTGACTGAAACCCTTTGCTAAATCTAGCCTTGCATTTAATAGGGTTGCCATGCTCATCATTTTTAAATGAAAATACCCACCTTCAACCAATGATATTTTTATTTTCTGGTCTCTCTACTTCTATTTCATCTTTTATGGCAAGTTCCCATTTTATCCTATCATCCCTATTTTCAATTTCTTGAAAAGAACTTGGAATCCTTGTTAGAATCGATTGAGCACGTAAAAGATACTCAGGTATAGCATCCTCGTTGTACAAGACAGGGGGTAGACCTTTAATTCTAGAACTTTTTCTTGTACGCTATGTCTGCTTGTTTCGAAATGAACACTCATCTGTGTCTGAACTACTAGGTACTACTGATTTTGACCCCATGTCAGAAACATTAGTTTGAGCCCCACGCTTAACTGATTTGACAGCTCCAGATTTACCGCTGTCAGGTTTTACAGGTCCAGATTTACCACTATCTGGTTTTCACTGTAATATACTTATGAGACTGAATCACTGATTGTAACATATCAGTGTCGCTTTGAGGTTTTTGAACTTGAACCTCTTCAACCTGCCCTACAGGCCTCTATTTTAACTCTCGCGTATAATAACATCTCTAACTACGAGAAACTTTTCTGACTCCACATCCCACACTTTCCCATTTGGTTCATACCCTACTAATATGCCCTTCCAAGACCTTTCGTTAAACTGCTTTATCTACTTCATTATGGACGTAAACTGTTGAACTAGAAATCTTTAAGTATTTGACCTGTGGCTTTTTACTGCGCCACAATTCGTATGGCGTTTTATTTTGCTTAGTCCTAGTCGGGGATATATTTATTAAATAAGTAGCAGTTAACACTACCTCCTTCCAGAAAACCTTAGCTAACTGTGCACCGTTTACCATTGTACGAGCTTTTTCACTTATAGTACGTATCATACGCTCTGACACACCGTTTAACTGTGGGGTACGTGGAACAGTTAAGTGATAACTAATGCCCTTTTCCATACGGTAGTGTTTCATTTCCGAAGACTTCCCCGCCTTTATCGCAATATAAATGCACCATTTTCAAATTAAAATGTGTTTCACTTTTTGCTACATAATCCTTAAATACTAAAAACGTATCTGATTTTTTCTAACGAGATATGTTGCACAATAGTGAGTAAATTGATTAACAAATAAAACAAAATAATTGTTGTGATTAACTGTTATGGCGTTATGGGACCACAAACATCAGAGTGTACAATAAATAACGGACTTTTGACATAGTTCTTATCTTTATGTTTATTAAAAAGTAACCATGCTTGTTTTCCACTTATACAAGCTTCACATAAGTCACTAGAAGGTGTAATATGATTTATCAAAGAAATATCTTCGACCATTTGTTTATTCTTTAAAGCAATAAACTTATCTTTACTTATGTACCCTAAACGTTGATGCCATATTTCATAGTTTGTTTTTATTAAACTGAGCTATATTGTTTACTATTTCAATATTTACGATCAACTCTACGCAAATCAAAACTGTTTGTTGACTTACCCTGCATGACCATCTTACCGCCTTTACGGATTTCTACACCTCTTTCGTTAAAGGTGATTGTCATCCCAGCAGTCTGCATTTTTGCCACTGAAAGCAAATTCTAGGCGATATTCGGGCAGTATAGCACATCTTTCAAAGTTCTTTGGATTCCCAAGTTGCTTAAAACCCCCAATGAGCCCTTCTTTGTTGCTGTGATGTATTCGCGATTTTTCGCCACGGTCGGTGAACAATGTTATCGGAAGCACCAGAATCCAAAATAAACGAAACTTTATTTTTGTCTGCGCTGGGGTACTTTTGCCTTCCAAGCATAAATGCAAACCTTTGCTTTTAATTTTGGTTTAGCTGCACAGTTTGAACTGTTCTTTGTCTTTGTGATTGTTTGTATTCTTGTGATTTTTTAAAATACAAATAATCTATTATAAAATGTCCAAGACTTCCATAGTGATGGCACTTAGCATTTGCCTTTTTGTTCATTTTAAAACGATTACCTTGGTGCGGCGCTTTGGAAACCGCGGCTTTGGCATTTTATGACAATTTTCTTCTGTTGCCTTGTCACATACGAAAACTTTGCTGCTGGTGTTTCTGTTCTCACTTCACAATTTTACTTCGTGGTCAAGCAATCGGGTTTTAAGAAAAGCCAAACTCAAATTATCCTCAGATAATGTTTCGATGGCAGTTATAACACCATCATAGGAGTTCGGAAGTGTCAGTAGCAAATGCGGCACTTTGTCAGTTTCTTCCAACTTAGCTCCAGTTGCTAATAATTCGCCGATCAGGTCATAAAACATCCTAAAATGCAGCATCAATGATGTATCACCTTGTAGTTTTAATCATAGCAATCTTTTTCTCAATGCCAACTGCGATCTAACACTTGCGCTCGTAGATGTTATCCAAACTTTGCAAAATCTCCGTAGCAGTGCTCTCTTCTTTAGCAAAACTAAGAAATGAGTCCCGACAGGTACTCCACCAAAACACTTTTCGCAATACGATCTAGATTAAGCCACTCTTCAGTCATTGGATCATGTATTTCTGCGTCTATCACTTTTATCACGTTAAGTTCATTTAGAATCGCCCTAATTTTAAATTTCTACACACCGTACTTTTCACCACAAAACAGTTTAATGTTTTAGTACTTTTGCTTTCCATTGTTTTAACCTCGAGTCACTTTCTCACAAGTCACTAATAACTACCTAATTTCATTTCAAGAGCTAAAAAAGTCTATTTCAGTTAGATCCTACGCGCTACGCGAATTTTATTAAGCCACTTCGTAACCTGGGCCCATAACCTGTTGGGTTATAGGGATAAAATAATTACACAGTGGTTAGCCTTTAAAATGAAACTTATTTATTCGCTCTTAGAAGGAATCAGGAAAGTATCAAGAAAAACGACTAACTATTATTTCTACTTATATCTTATGCTTGGCCTTTCTTAAGAAAACAATCAGGCCATCTGTCCCATTCACACATAGCACTTCTTAATCTTAATTGCTTTCGTGCTCTTTATTAAACATAAACATATTTAGTCTTGCGGCGGATCTATAAATTACATTTGTTTTAATAATATTTGAATTGATTTTTGTAAATATTCCAACATTTCATACGTGAAATAAAATTCACTTGTTCAAATAAAGCCGTCCTATATTTTTTCCAGAGCACGTATATAGACTAGTGCTGATGGAAATAAAGATTTAAACAAATCCTTAGACGTTTTTTCTATTTACAACAGTATATGTAGTGTGCATTTTGAAAAAAATCATATGTTTATTAAATTCGTAGTCTACTTCATATATGACGATTTTTTTTAAAAGTGTTCAATCGCGGAAAGTTCGTATCCTCAGCACGTGTATGATGGTTCGGGAACATTAATGGCTTCTGAAGTCGTTTCTAGTATTGTCATTATGTTGTGTGAGTTTTGGGTAGATAGTCAAATTCAAGTTTCTTTTTTTTTATAAGTAACCATCCTGTTTTAAAATACAAAATTTACTCTTGCGCAGTGGCGGATCGTGGTTTTTAGGGCCCTAGGCTAATTGCATTTGTGGCCCACCTTCTTGACATTAAAAAAGCTTAATTTCGTATTGACAGTTACTAGACTACAATGGAAAAGGAGAACGCTGAACAATTGTAAGTAGGAAATGTATTATAAAATTAGCAAATATTTTTGAACACAGTATTCTAAAAAAATTAAAACTAAAATACCTTTTCTGCATTTTATCGACGCGTATTGGTGAATCGTTTTATAATACAATATGGATCGTGTCATATCGTTTTCGATTGACAGTACAGATGTGTTATTTAGTTTTTCATAAGATATTGTTGATCTATATTTATTTTTAGAGTAGGCCATTTTCTGAAAAGAAAAACATTCAGCTTCTCAGCTTGATATAGCCGATATAAGTAGTGTCAAGTACAGTTTTCAAGAACTGTCTTCAATATTCTAAAATCGGTAATAGAGATTCTTCTTGAAACGTACAATATCCAAGTAATTCTTACAATGAAAATATTCACTATACAGCATTTCTCCAACGACTTTTTTATAGATAGATATTACTGATGTCAAGTACTGCGTTATGATAACTAAAATTTTTTCACGAGTTGGCGGGACGGTCGATTATTTTTTTGTATATTTTGGCGGTTTAAAATTATAGTGTCGGCTTTTGATAGTTTAGTAATTTTAGTGAATATTCATGTTGTTAGAGAAAACCCGTTATCTAAATGTGTCTGACAGACAAATTTTTGCTAAGAATGAATACTTAGTGTGTATCCGCAAAGGCACATCGCACCGCTCAACACCAATACAGCTGCGATGCAAATATATCCATTTCCATAAATGCAAGTGTTCATAAAGACGCCTCGCCCATCGCACCGCACCACAGAGGACTAAAACTGAAATCTAGGTGGTAATAATTTACTTTAAAAAGCGTCAATTTTTACAATATTAGTTGAATTACAACTTATCCACTAACCAAAAAGTGCAATAATTACAATTATAAATCACTTAGAACAATAACTATCAAAGATAAGACTGGAAACTTTTAAAAACCTATGCGATTCGTTTGCTTTTCTTTTCGAAAACAATTACAAGTTAAAGCTATATTTTTACATAGAAGGCCATGCCAAGAACAATAACATTTCTAAAAATAATCAAATATGTTGTTTAAAGTGACATTTTGATTACGAGGTCAAAGTTTGAC
The DNA here is from genome assembly GCA_030620095.1 of Kuschelorhynchus macadamiae. Taxonomy (NCBI): domain Eukaryota; kingdom Metazoa; phylum Arthropoda; class Insecta; order Coleoptera; family Curculionidae; genus Kuschelorhynchus; species Kuschelorhynchus macadamiae. The sequence goes on along the minus strand of JAUTXW010004471.1, from coordinate 50,732 downwards.
GTTAAGTGTACGAGTTTTGGTTTAAAATAAGTTGCGATAATCGTAGGTATTAAAAAAACTTTTTTTTTTGCGGATTTGTGAATGAAAAATAGTAAAGGCCAACTATTGCCAAAAAGAAGAGTGCATTTTTGAATGGACTGGAGCATTAGCTTTTCGGTAAGATTTCTTAGTTTTTGCGGAAACATGCGGAACAGTTTTTTTTCTTGTTTTAGAACCAATTATGTTTAACGTCTCTAGGAGAACGTATTTTCAAATATGGCATCAGTCTGCAAAGAGAAATTCTCATGAAGCTTTGCTTACTATTTTAATGGAAAACTTTCAAGTAGGGGTCATTAACAAAGAAACTCATGCGCAGTGGAAAGGCATTGTTTGCGATTTTTCAAAGAAAATTCAAGAGAGGTGGGCAAAGTCGGGAAGAAAAATGGACTATTTTTTAAAGAAGTACGCAAACTGGTTGGATGGGGATGATTTATTTTTTCAAGTGATTGATGCTAATGAATGCACGGGTTTAGAACAACCGAGATCATCCGGACGACCACCAAAGCCACTCGGAGAAGTTAAATATCGATCAAAGAAAAAAAAAGTTCAGCACTTACTTTCTTCCAGTGTTGAAGAACTTACATTTGCAGCTGAGGTTGCCTTAAGAGGTGATGGTAAAAGAGATGCAGCGGCGTTATTAAAAGAAATAACTTCGGCATCGCCAAATCGCTCAACCCAAATTAAGCATTTGAGACGGGAAAAGGAAAACAAGATCGTGACTCAATACAGCAAAGAAGAAGCCTTAGCTCTTTTCGTGGATTGCAGATTGACAAAACAATCATATATTCATTTAAGAAAAAGTGCTCGGGACAGAGGACATTTACTATATCCATCATACAATGAACTACAAAAAGCCAAAAATGAATGTTGTCCTTTAAGCGAATGTATTAGTGTGGGTGAGACAAAAGCCGAAATTGACCTTCAGGCGTTACTTGATCATACTGCGCAGCGTCTGTCTATCGTGCAAGAATCCGTTTTAAAGTATTTTGCTTCAACATCGAGACAGGTAAGTGATCTTATTTTAATTAGTAAGTGGGGATGCGATGGTAGTTCTGGGCATAGTAGATATAAGCAAAAGTTTAATGAATCTTTGGAAGCTGATGATGAATATTTGTTTACTTTTTCTTTGGTGCCTATTAAATTACACTCCATCAATGATCCGCAAACCTATATTTGGCAGAATCAAAACTCGTCATCAACCAAACTATGCCGTCCAATAAAATTTTTATATTCAAAAGAAACAAATGATATGGTGAATTTAGAGACAAAAGTTATTCAGAACCAAATTTTAAATTTACGTCCATCTGAAATAAGTTTTAGTAATGGAAACCGTTCAATAAATATTCATCATCAGCTTCTTTTGACGATGATTGACGGGAAGGTATGCAATACGCTAAGTGGTAACAAATCTTCTCAGACCTGTTATATCTGCAAAGCAACACCAAAAACCATGAACCTAGTGCCAAACGAGACCTCTGTCATTGTTGAGAATTATGGCTTTGGTCTATCTACTTTACATGCATGGATAAGATCCTTTGAGTGTTTGTTACATATTAGTTACAAATTAAATTTAAAAACATGGCAAGCAAAAGGCAGTGAATCTAAAGCTGAAATTGAAAGACAAAAGTCCGAAATACAAAAAAAATTTAAAACAGAATTGGGATTGATTGTAGATAGACCAAAGCCTGGTTTCGGATCAACCAATGATGGCAACACGGCCAGGAAATTTTTCCTTAACCCACAAAAGAGTGCAGATATAACTGGTCTGGATGAAAGGATAATAACTAGGTTTTGCGTTCTTTTACAGGCACTTTCATCAGGGTATGAGGTTAATATTGAGCAATTTGAGAAGTATGCAAAAGAAACTAGGGAACTCTACTTAAGTCTTTATTCGTGGTATTACATGCCAGTTACCTTGCATAAAATTCTTGTCCATGCAAGTGATATACTAAAAAATTGTTTAGTGCCTATTGGGCAACTTTCAGAAGAAGCTCAAGAGGCATTAAACAAAAGCTATAGAAGATTAAGAGAGCACAATACTAAAAAAATATCTAGAATTGCCACGAATAAAGACTTACTTAGAATGCTTCTCATATCATCCGATCCTTTAATAACCAGTTATAGGAAAAAGACCCAAAAACCAACGTCAACATTTTCTAAAGACGTTCTTACTCTCTTAAAATGCCCAGATATTAAAGCATCCTCACTTACTGATTCTATAGATCACTTATCTGATGAAGAAGCAAGCGCAGACGAGTCTGATGACAGTACATTTTAATATGCAATTACGTCCAATTACATGGAAAAATATTTTTTCTGTTTGTCTGCAATAACATTGCAAGTAAATGTATATTCGAAATCAAAAGAGAAGACTATTTGGTTATAATGATGACACCAGTAAATCCCATAAGGATGCGCTTGGTGTCACTGTCACTGAATGTCTTCTCTCCTGATTTAGACCTTAGTTACCTAATTAAATTTGTAAAAGTCAAAATTTTAAGTAGAAGGATGTAATGGCATATTTGAACGTAATTTTTAGTTCTCATCAACTTTTCCTTATAACAATTTTCATTATTGTCAAATATAAAGGTACTTTACTCTTGGGCAAAATTTAAATTTTTTGACAAACCTCGTATCCGATTGAAAAAATGTAATATCTGATGATTACATTTTAAGTTTTGGAACATGCAGAACTTTTTATAAAGAATAACTTTTTTTCCTAAAATTATTAAGTAATAAAAAAGTTTCCCATATGTGGCCAACTTAAGTGGACACACTGTATATTTATATTGTTAGTCATTATTAAATTTAGTTAAAGTATAAATGTATTTAAGTTTAAACATAAATGTACATAATATAAACGTCAATATGTCAAAAAAAACGCCAAATTGTTAACAGTTTTCGATTTTTATAAATACGTTATTTACCATTTAGTAATTTGTTTTTTTCCAATTCGAGTGTTTTTAAAACTTTAGAGTAACAAAGTTATTTCTTAACATTTTACTTTTTTACACTTGTCCCAGGTATAATTAACATTTTTCCTACATCGGAAGCTATTGAAACATTTTTACCACCTACTTGTTCAAAATATTCCACTGTGCGCACTTAGCCTGGTACCCTCGCCTTGCACATGGGAATTGAATATGTTATTTCTATAAAAAATCTATCCAATATTTTAAAATTACTTGACAGTCTTTCATCCGTATTGTATATTGTGATTTTCTATAATATAATTAAAAGTAGATATATTCGTTTTCAGGTATTAAAAAAATCAATGTCGATTTTTTTCTTAGTTTCTTATAAATCTAATGAAAAATTCCTGATTGTAGTTATTTTTTTTATTAAAAAGGTAACCGAACCGAGTTAATAAACGAACTGCATCAATGCGATGTACCGACAATAAACGTGAACACTACTGCGCAAAGTAAAAACCAGGCTAGGTGCGGTGTGAGATGCCATGCAATATGCGGTGCACTGTTTTTGACATACCCTTATGCTATATATTATGCAAATCCATCTGTGTTGGCCTTAACTTGGGCCCTATTCATGAAACAAAGATATGACTTATTTATGAATGGTGTAAATGATTTCGATATCAAAATATCTAGTTTTTTTTATTAATTCTTATTTGAAAACTTAGAAAAATCGTTCGATTATTGTACTCCTTCCATTACTACTACTTCACGAATTATTAAAGTAAGGAAAAACTAAATTCTTTTTTCTAAGGGCAAACACCGAATGCCGTATTAGAATTTAAATGCTAAAAATCGGACCGATAAGATAGAGAGTTAAGAAAATGGATACAATCGTTATCGCCTCCATTTAAATGTAAATTTAGTTTCAAGGGAAGGGAAACCGGAAAATTATCATGGATCTCCAGAGCTTAAATCCCACCGAAAAGTGTCTCTGAAACGAAACAAGATTTAATTCCAGAAGAGGAAAAAAATGATCTTTTTAACAGCTTTAAGTACTAAGATTGTTGTTCAGATGTTTATGATTTTAATGTTTATATTTTTAATGAGGAACTAAATATAACGGTTTAATTTGTCTTTTGACTACTTTATTACCTTGATCTTATCCAATCTGCACCCAATTGTCATTTCCGCAGCTCTTCATTAATTAAATTTCAAAAGATTTTTGGTTGACTTTAATTCATTTTTTATTATATTATTTTGTGCAATTTAAAGGTTTGCATCTAATGTAGATGTCTTATTTTTGTATGTAGGCCTAGTCTTTACAAGGGGCAACAATAAAATTAAAAATATATTTTTTCAAGAACTTGCTACTACACTACTAATGCTCCCTAGATAGATATACAAAATCTAAATTTTTTGTTTGGGTAATTTTTAATTTTCATTTTTAATTAGGTGATATAAAGTTATAACAATATAATTTATTTACATAATTTATTTTTAATTAAAAAAATAAGTAGGTGTATATTGGACAAAATGTATACACTTGTCCTGAAAATTTTGACATTTGACGAGCTGTTCTAAAACAGAGTTTTGAATATTTTTTCAAATATCTAAATTAAATAGTGCAATAAGACCAAATAACATACGAAGAAATATATTTAACGTTTATAATCTTCGATGGATATTTTGCCGTTGAATAGATTAAAAAAAATCGTTATTTATTCATACACCGTTATATAGTTGTCGGCTGCCCGGTTCCCGTTTGTATTTTATTTTTAATTTTAATATGTCACAAATATTTTACGTCGTCAAAGTTAAATTTGTCTTGTAAAAAAATAGTAAAAAATAGAGAGTAACAATTTGAATATATGAAGAACATGTGAAAATCGCTTTTGAACCTTGATTAATTTATATCTATCACATTCGTATGAACACTGCTATTTTCAAAAGCTCTTAGACAATATACGATTAGCCTTTACCTTATTTCTGTAATCATATGAATGTACATATGAGGATTGCAAAAAATATCATATGCGGCCCTGTATTGGAACTTTGACCTAAACTAGTAAATGAGTGGTGTTACTCCCACCGTCACATCGCAAAACTGGCCCCGTACGATCAAAGGCAGCGCGGATGAATGTCGCAACTAGCCTTATGTAAGCTTGCTAATGCCTAAGCTGTCTATGTTTAATATCTGTATGACCTGTGTTATATTCTGCATTCTTCCATGATCGTGCATACTTCTCACATGACGTGCTAATTTTCTCTGGTTACAAAGACCCCGAGGATTAAGGGCCGCTCCATATTACTTTCAGCCATGATGTATATTCCTGAGACCATAATGAAGTGGTTTCCCTTAGTGTTCTCCAAAGCAGTAACACCGCTAGTTAAATCAAGACATGATTGTTGTCTGTGTGAGTCTGGTAGGTAATAGGCATTGATTGATCTTGAGGTAGATCTGTTGTCTGGCCGGAAGAATTGATGGATTATCTTCATCGATACTTTGCTAGTTATGATGGTTTGTGATTTACTGATTTTATCGTTTACTTCAGCTGTTACTAAGCAATTTCATAATATTGACGAGCCTGTAAGAATTTAGCACAACTATATTATATTTTTCAACAATTTTTTGTAGACATTCCTAATATACCAAATAATAAAATAAGCTAAGAATAATATGTATATCACCGTTTCACGTCTTGCATATGAACGGTGTGATCTTGATATTGTATACATATAATCTTTAAAACGTATTTACATCTCCCTGCTTTATTGCTATTTTTTTAATCGATTTTTGTTTGCTTATAGAACTCGTGCTGGAACTAATGAACCCCATTCACCTAACCCTCTCCGTCCTAAACCAAATCCTAAAATTAATGGTAAGATTTTTATTTTGTTAATTTTATTTTGTACTTATACAGAAAATTTTAGTTATTTCCGACTTTCTAATCGGCGATGGTAATCCAATGTATAACCATACTTCAGTTTCACTGTTACACGATGCGCAGCAAGTTGTGAATAATGGAATGACATATCCTGAAGACTTTGGAAACCTGAATGTATTCCCCATTGTTAAAAACCGAAGCAATATCAAGCGAATTATATGATAAGATACATTAAGTTTATGTAGCTCTAAGAAAATTGAAACTGTTTTGTAATTTTTTTTATATCCGTTGGTTATGGTTCCTTTCTAACTGTTATATTGTATTGCAGTTCTTAATATACCGTTATCTTTAAAATAGATAGTGTCACAAAGTTTTCGTCTTCTAAAATATCAATGCAACGCATTATTTTGAAGTCTAAAACAAAAAAATGCGAACGAGTAATTTTTTGCTCCATTCAAAATTCAAAGCATTCATAAGAAATAGGTTGTGATATACAGGGAGCATGAAAATTGCAAAAACGCTAACTTGGAAAACAATATTCTGAAAATATTTTTGAAAAGTATAGAAAAATGTCCTCAATTAATATTCAGATACAGGGAAATTTTAATTTAAAAAGAAATAATCCAGTTTTTTATACTTATTTGTAAAATAAATATATATTTTAAAATATATTAATGTCCTAGTTGGTTGCAGTTTTTATTACAGACCTTTTGTTCCTTGCACCTTTAAGCTGTACGTTTAATAATGGATATTTTTTATTCACTGCTAAATTCTAGATTCACCGCTTACTACTCGTGTATAGATACTCACCTGCTAATGGACCGGGAGATATAGTACAATAGAATAAAACTCGTAATACTCGAAAAATTAAAAACTATACTTAATGGTATTTTTGAATATTGCTTTCTATTGAAAAAACTGCAAAAACCTTTTTTTATCCTACCGTATTCTATGGAAATATCGAATGTAAAATAAAAGGGCTTGCTGATTATAAGCCACTCATTTAACATATGAGAACCCAACAAGGTGATTTAATGACCTGTTGGATATCAGTTGTTTCTATAGCCTAATACTATTTAACTCAATAAATAAACACTTGAATATAAGTATCACAAAAGCTTAGAATTCAGCATATCTTGTCAATCCATGAAAAACCTAATAGGTAATATTGATTTTGTTCATAATTTAATTGAAGATGAAGAGTGTAGATTGGCAGAACTTATTTAAGAATTGTTATAGTGTAGATCAATAAGTAGGCTCGTTTTATGATCAATTGAACGAATACCAAAAAGAAAGGTTAGTATTACATTTCCTGCATCTTTACTTACATTACTATTAGCTTCCGTTGACTCTGATCTTTACCTGAATCTTCACTGATTGTACATTTTCACTGAAATGGAAGAATGCCCACGTTGTTTCGATGTTTTAAAGTGGTAACTTGAATCATATATCAAATTATAGACCTATTTTGCAAATTAAATATTTTTAGTAATGTTTTTGGAAGTATTGTACAGGGTGTTCCAGCGAGGACTGAACAGGGACCTATTTTCGACCTTCCTTGTATTTTGGAAAAATTCAAAATAGCCAATCGATGTATTTTTTCTTGTAGAATCCAAAAATGTCATCGAAAAAATATTTGAACCAGAAACAAAAGAGTTACGCTATGCATCAGGTGTTTTTTAAATGGAATGTATCGTTTTTTATACGATTTTTGGAAAGAGTGATTTTTTTTATGTCCGTTCTGATTAAAAGATTTGATTTTGCGATAGCTGTTTATATTACATTTTAATGTTTTACAAACTAAAATTTTAGCTTCACCTGTTTAAAATATACGATAGGTTGGTATAGGTGATCAAGGTAAAATGACGTTTGAATGCTTTGTCAATAAAAATTGACATTATTTTAATTATTGTCGAAGTCTTCACCTAAAAAATATATATTTGACTCTGATCGAAATGAAATACTCTTTGGACGAGAGACTACAAATTGTTATGCTATTTTACAAGTGCCAAGAAAATGCAAGAAGATTTATTGCAAATTTTCATAGAAATATATCCATCAATACAATTCTAAGGATAAAAAACCTATTTGAGGAAAATAAAACTTTACATGATAGAAAAAGAAATTCAATAAAAAATAATTATTAAATAATAAAATAAAACTACTAATAACATAAGTTTTCAATGTGACCGCCGTTTTTCTCGAAACAACATCGATAACCCCTTTGTAGCCTTTCTAAACTTGCTGTTACAATATGATTTTCCTGGTTAAGGCGGTTTATTTCATCGACAATTTTTCCCATGATCTCTTGAATATTTTCGTTTCGTTGTCTGTATACGACGTTCTTCAAACGGCCCCAAAGAAATGTATCCAAAACTGAGAGGTCGGGGCTATTGGGCGGCCAAGCATACGTTCCATTTCGCACTATCCATTCGTTATGGCGCCGATTTAAAAATTGAACCACATCATGCACGGCATGAGGAGGCGCCCCATCATGTTGCCAAATTAAATTCTGATATTCTGCCAATGGTAAGACTTCCAAAAAATTTTCAATTTCGTTTTCTAAAAACTCATAATATCTGTGCCCATTTAAAGTCCCGTTAAAAAATATTGGTCCCAAAATTTTATTGTTTTTTATCCCACACCAAATATGAATAGAATTCCTCCCTTGAAATTTAATAGTCTGGAACTTTTTTGGATTTTCAACGGCCCAGTGGTGACTATTATGTCTGTTGAATACTCCCGATGTTGTGAAAGTAGCTTCGTCGGTCCACACAATATTTTTGAATAAATCAGGGTCTTCGTTTTCTTGCCGAATTACCATTTGAGAAACAAATTGGAAGCGAAGTTCTTTTTGTGCCGGTGTTAGGTGCTGAAGTGGAAGGATACGAAAAGGCCTAAATTTATGAATTTTCAGAGTCCTGTGAACAGTCCCTCGGGTAACTCTTCTGCGCCTTACACCGCCACCGTACTGAACTTCCCGAACTGCATCCGAAATAGATTTGGTTGGATTAACTTGAAAATAATTTATAATGGCCTGGTCTCGATTTCTTCTTTGTATATTTCTTTTTCTATCATGTAAAGTTTTATTTTCCTCAAATAGGTTTTTTATCCTTAGAATTGTATTGATGGATATATTTCTATGAAAATTTGCAATACATCTTCTTCTTGCTTCTCTTGCATTTTCTTGGCACTTGTAAAATAGCATAACAATCTTTAGTCTCTCGTCCAAAGAGTATTTCATTTCGATCAGAGTCAAATATATATTTTTTAGGTGAAGACTTCGACAATAATTAAAATAATGTCAATTTTTATTGACAAAGCATTCAAACGTCATTTTACCTTGATCACCTATACCAACCTATCGTATATTTTAAACAGGTGAAGCTAAAATTTTAGTTTGTAAAACATTAAAATGTAATATAAACAGCTATCGCAAAATCAAATCTTTTAATCAGAACGGACATAAAAAAAATCACTCTTTCCAAAAATCGTATAAAAAACGATACATTCCATTTAAAAAACACCTGATGCATAGCGTAACTCTTTTGTTTCTGGTTCAAATATTTTTTCGATGATATTTTTGGATTCTACAAGAAAAAATACATCGATTGGCTATTTTGAATTTTTCCAAAATACAAGGAAGGTCGAAAATTGGTCAGGGTTCAGTCCTCGCTGGAACACCCTGTACACAAACATTTGATTAATAACTTAAAAATGGACATACTGTCGAAGCAACATTTTTTTTCAAAACGACCTATAGAAGCTAGTCTTATACACTATACTGACTTTATTTTAATTTCTATTGTCTCGCAGGTTCAGATTGATTCTGTGTACACCGATTTCAGTAAGGCATTTGATAATGTAAAACATATCTTGATGGCTAAGCTCTCTGAGATCGGTGTGCGTGGAGATACGTTTCGTTCGTTAGCATCATATGCGTTTAATAGAAGCCAGTTCAGGTTGATTCTGTGTATACCGATTTCAGTAAGGCATTTGATAATGTAAAATATATTTTGATGGCTAAGCTCTCTGAGATTGGTGTGCATTGAGATATGTTTCGTTCGTTAGCATCATATGTGTTTAATAGAAGCCAGTTGGTTGTAGTCAATGATCACAAATTTGAATGTTACGTGGTTAGCTCGGAGTTGCCCCAGGGATCTCATTGGAGCATCATTTTTAATTTATTTGAGCTGCATAGATCAATGCTCCAACTTTTCATTATTATGATACTTTTTAGCAATATTGTATACACAAACCATACTGGTTCTCAACATCAATAAATGTAGCTTTATCTTTTTCACTCAATGTCTAGACATTTTTGTTTACTTAAAATTTCAATAATACACCATTAAGACGAGTGAATTCTATAAAAGACTTTGAAGTACTACTAGATAAAAAAATTATATTCTCTCATCATGTGGATTATATAGTTAGTTGGGAAAGCAAATAAAATGCTGGTACACATTTTAGGACGATGTATATACTTTAACTCATTGGCGGCAATGGGGACGCTATATTATTCTTACGTTTATAGTAGTTTAAATCTTGAGTATAAAAGAGTCCGTTATTATAATTATTTTGCGAGCCAAGATAGCGGCATAATATAAACACCGTGTTCCTAAATCATATATGAAAAAAGACAAATAAAATAGAAAAACAGTGTTATTTCATGTTCAGTTGAAACTCCTAACAGAGAGTGAAATAGGCCAACGCCGCTGCCCGGCGATAGTAAAATTTAATAAACAGTTATTTTTGTTTGGCGGCATTAGTATTTTTTTGTTGAGAAGTGCTGCTTTTCTGCAGTGATATGTGATATGTTATAATTAATATATTTTGTATTTTTTTACCATTTTGGGATTGAGTAAAAACCATATATTTCAAGTAAGTGTAAATAAAACCATGTTGGGACCAGCTCTTAGAACCGTTTCGTATATAAAAGCGAAAGTTACAACATTATGGACTCTCAACTATGTTGTTACTTTTGAATGGTTGGGAGCGACTATGCTTTGTTTAGTCTGAGGTTTGAATTACCCGATATGTCTAAGGCTAAGGTTTTCCACACAATCGATTTTGATTACCTACTGACCAAACTTTATTATTATGGGATTCATGATGGTGTTCAACTGGCTAATTAGTTCTGAGGCAGGGATTTCAGCGGACTGTACTGGATAAAAATGAATCCAGTAGGGCACATTTATTTCCAATTTTTACGGCGGGTTTAGGGGCCATCTTGTCAGGTACATACCTGTGTTGATTCATGATTTGAGAAAATCATGAATCATACTGTTTCTTTTTTAATTTCTGAACCCCGAGTTTCTCACATTACTCTTTATATTCGTGAACTAGGATTGAGTAAGCTTAATGATTTGCGTTCCAGTCATTTTTCTTGCTTTGTATTTAAGATTTTAAATACTGGTATTCCTCATTATTTAGGGAAAAAATTAACTTGTTGCACCAAAGTTTATTTGAGGGAGGAATAGCTGGTCGTCTGCATGCTTCTATTCAAAGGACTTCAGCATTCCAGACTTTTTTACGTTTCGAACTTCAGTGTTTTGCAGCACTTTGCTGGATCTTAGGTATCTTTTTTTCTCAACAATAAAGATTAAACTAAAACACCAATTACTGACCAATACCGTTAATTTGCAGGCCATTTTAGTAATAGTAATAAAATAGCCATATTTTCCTTTAAAGGAATGTTATACACCTATTATTTAATTTCGTTTGTGTGCATTTTACACATTTTTTTTTCACTTTCTGTTTGTGCTTTCAATGTCAATAATCTAATACTTTTACACATTTTATGTTGTTTTAATACAATATTTTATTAGAAACTATAGGGCTAGATTTTAATATTTGAAATGTATCCTGTCCTTTTGTGTATTTTTCACAATAAATATATTTGAATAATCCATCTGAAACCTAATTTCATTAAGGGCAACCAAAGCTTAGATTAAAAACACAAGAAATACAAGATACATAACAAAGCAATAAAACGTGACTGAGATATTAATTTCCACCAATTCGCACCGTATAAATATGTTTGAAAAAGCCCTCCTAATAGATTAGTTCCATATTCTATTGCCTCTCGGTGCTAATGAAATCAGTATGAAATGAATAGTGTCAATGAATTTAAAAGCATTGTGGCAATATCAGTGATGCAATTATATTGATTCGGTTGATAGATTAGCAGTGTTCTCGAGTTTTTTCTCGTTTTTTCTAGTGATTAGAGTTTTTGTGGAAATTAATTACTATTTATAGCCCCATAATAACTAAATAGTGCATTATTTGTGGTCAGATGTGGAAAACTGGAGCTTGTTTATCTTTCCACAGGTAAGTCACATTGTCGACACATAGCGTCAAATTATTATATTACTTTTGATAAATAAATTAATATTCTAATTGTTATTTATTTTTTGATTTACTCTAAACTCAGAGATATATGTATATTTACGTGCTTGTTAACTATTAGCTATATACAAATTCATCGATTAATGACTTACCAAATCCTCGACTAGTAAAGATTCGAAAGAACACAATATTGCCATTCCTTCTTCAAAAAAGTAAGTAAGTACCTTTATTTTTCGTTGAATAATTGTTTCGTTTTTGCAATATTTTAACCTGTCTTATTTATGCAAAAAAAATCAGAAAAAAACAGATTAATGCACTTTTTCTAAAATTAAATAGGATAAAGGCTCATGTTTCTAAATAGCAATTGGTAAATAAACATGCTGTACCCCATTACCCCCCCCCCCCCTATCACATTTTCTATGTTATTCTTGAGTCACAGTGCTCAATGCATCTGATATATGAATTAGGTATCTTCCTGTGTATTTAATCTAAGAGCCAAAGGAACCGTTTCCTGCAAAGTAGCTAAAACGCCATTAGGCAGTCCAACAAAACAGCTGCTTGTCCTAGGACAGTTATTTGACCAATATTGTGGGACTTATCAAACCAATATTTAAGCTTCATTGGCTAAATTAGTTTGTTTGTCCTACGACAACCCAAAAATGACATGACAGTGACAGATCGTTGGAGTGCCTAATTGACAATTTAACATTGGCAAACTTGACAATTAACATTGACAAAAATGGAAGGTCTGATTATCGTCAATAATAATATATTATAGTCTCGGAGATTAAATTTTACCATTTTGACATGGTTTTCAGTTTGACAAAAAAAGAATTTACTTTGAAAAACTATAACTCGGTTATTTTTTTTTTCAAAAAAATGTTTGATATTTTGGTAGAAAAAATCCCACTAGTACCTAAAATGCAGCTTTTGGAAACTTTACGAGAAAAAACTATAATCAGATTAATTGTGGCAAAACCTTCAGAAAGTATTTAAACTAAGCTTTCGAATGAAAAAAATGTATCGAGATATTTTAAAAAATAATGGAGATAAGTAGGGGGGGACTCGTACGTGGGATGCCCTGTATACTCTTCATTTTTCATTTAGATTAACATAGATTTTTTCAGTATTTTAAAAAGAACTTACCCGGTTTTCATAAACTTGTTGTCGAAATTTGTCAACCAATTTTTTTTCGTATTGCATATTTTAAGAAGATTTTTTAGCTTTACCGAAACGTAGTAAAGTAAGATGAAATTAAAGAAATTTAAAATAACAGTACTTAAATCAATCTAATAAAAGAGAAAAATGTCATAACATTTATTTCATACCGTATGGTAGAGTGTATGTTAATAACTCGCTACTTTATTATTATTTTATTCTAATTTTTTCATCCCAAAAAACTAAAAATAAGTTTACAAATAGATACTCTCCTTATAACAACAATATATAATATTAAAATGATGAAATCAAAAATATCTAAATAAAATCAATAATAGGTATAACTATAAGAACAACATTGAAATGAAAACTGTTAAAGTAGATCTTTACCTTTCCTCATATTTCTTTTCGTAGTTATTTTAAATGGCTTTGCATTCCGTCTTTTAATATAGTATGGTACTTTATAAATAAAAATTCATTCCTTGGTAATAAATAATAGAACTCTTACTCATTCTTACTTGGTTCGTATGTAAGCCAAATTTAATGTCATCATTAAATCTAGTGGAGAATTTATGTATATTAATTCTTTAACTTACAGAAACATTTGAATGTTTATTTTTTAATATAATATTAAGAATAAAAAATATACTATGGTCAAAAATAGATATCCTTTATACACAAAATATTGTATTCCTTATACAAACTTTCTGTTAAATATAGTCTGTCCAAGGAAAATATATTTTTTTGTTGCTTTATTTTGTAATATTTGTAAATGTGTTAATATATTTTGAAAACTTGTAAATGTAAATAAATAATAGAGAAATAAATAAATCATAATATATAATTTGGAGCTAAGTATAGTTTGTAAACTGAGGGTTAAATATTACGTCACTATTTTTGACATCATATTGATTATCACGTATTTCCTTAATTAAACAATAAATTGTTTACACTTTTTTGTCAATTTGTGGTTAGATGTCGAAGTGGTTGTGTGTCTACAGACTCAATTCCGTAATGCTGTTTGGCGGGTATTTTTTTCACAAATTGAGATAATATAAATTACTAATAAAGTGCCTTTTTGATAATTTTATAGAGTTTGTTACTTCCGCCTTAAATTATTAACGCAAGAATTAGGAACCAAAAATAAACCATTATTATTTGTTATGTTAGGAAAAAATGGAAAGTTCTAATTATTACTCAACAATATTCTTTGTAAGTTGTAAAGTTTCTGTTAATTATATCCTGTTTAATTCTCTAATTATATATTTTCATACTTCGTCAAAAAACATAAATGTGTGCTTATTATATTACTAATTAAAATCTAATGTTTAAAGATGAATAAAATTAGGAATTAGGAAGACACATAAATGTGTCGCCTAGTTTAGGGCTAATTCACAACTCGATGAGAAATTTGGATACTTTGACTACTTTTATATATATTATTAGCTATTTATTAATGTCATAACAGTCCGATTATTATTAGATTATTAATGTAAGTATATCGTGAAAAAAACATGAAAATAGGGCTATAGTTAGGAATCTGAAAAGCATGGTCGGAAAATATTAATTGATAACGCTTTTGTTCGAGAAAAATTTTCTAATACATATTTTAAGTTACCAAGAATAGTAACATGTCTTTAAAAAATAACAGAACCCAACGCAATATTGTAAAATATTAGTAATTTATATTACAAGAACGGAAAGTGATACTTTACAGGCCAAAGAAACTTTGCAGGACGAGTTGCAGGCGAGGTCTAGAAGAATGTGTGGCCTGTAAAGACAGTCCGAGTGTTTAACGTAGAATATTTTTAAACGCACACATGTTCAGTGATTTACGTGAAAATTTTAGTAAACCAAAAAATTAAAAAGAAAGGGAACCTGAAAAATATTTATACCAGTTTTTCTTTCTGGTAAAAAAAATCTGAAAATGCAATATTTTGGCCAGTTTGAAAAAAAAATTATTTTATTATTACCTTGTCAAATGATTTTTGAAATCCATTTTCAAAAAGCGTATTTCGAACTAATGTTTCTGCTAACAAAATTTTGCAAATAAATTATAATATATGTATTTAGGAAAAGTAGATAATACAAAAGTTAGGTTACTTAAAGTTTGTATTAAATTACAGTCCTAAGTTGAAAAACAGTCAAATATGGGAGAAAACAGAATATGAAAATATTTATTTCAGAAAAAATCCCAAATGTGTATGTACAATATTTTTAGAAAATAAAAAGAAGATATTACTACTATCGTTTCTTCTTCTTCAGTAAAATAATCCTCATCCGAGTCTAAATCATTTATAAATTACAGGGAGAATATTTGAAGCATCAATCATTCTTCCTCTTGCCAGGTATCATTTATTAAAGTGTTAGTATATCTTCTATTTTTGTGGGGTAATCTAAAACAGTTTCTTTATTAAAACATATACGATATTAAAATACCTTAGTTTATACATTTTCAAGTGCTTTATTCCAGAGACGCAATACCCCATCGCTTGTAATAGCATGAATATTGCTAATATGTGCATCGTAACTAGCGCTTACACTCTGACCATATCATCTCGATGGGATGTAATGGCAATGATATGAAGGAAGTTTCAAAACACGATGTCAATACTCCAGGGCTATTTCCTCAAGTCTGTGAAAAGAAGGGAATAGAAAATATGTCAGGTCAAATCTGTAATTTTTCTAGTTAAAACAGGTCATTAAATAGTAGGCATGTTCTCTTTTAATACCCTAGTTTTCGCAATCCCTCTAAAATTTAAATATGGTTTGTTCATTATTTTGTTTCTATGGGTACTGACCATGAATCTGAAGTAAGATTTTTCTGATTTTTTCGATTTTGAATTATTGACTGTAAAGTGCTCATTTTAGATATTCACTACTTTCTACATTAATTTTATAGAAACTGATCGGGTTTTGCAAAAATGCAATTAACACATGAATGCCAAAATAACAAGACCTACACAGACTACGTCTTTTTTTTATTACGTACATTTAGAAAGTTACATATAACATAAAAATACGCTTTATTTTATTTTTTTTTAAATCTAGAAATTTTTGTGTGATATTTTGTCGTAATTGGATGTAACATCGGCAAATATTCGAATTTGTATTTTAAATTCAAAATTAGCAGCCCTTTGAGCGATAGTAGATAATCTGGAAAATTTTATACATTATTTGGTGGATAAAGTCTTTTTTCCTATGTCCGGTAAGAAAAGTCCCTCGAATAAAACTGACTCGCCAACACTGGTGCCACTGCTAATGATATGCAAAACAGGCCCTTTTTATTTGATATATGTACAAGTACGTAACAAATAAGGAGGAATTATACACGCGTTTTTATTTCTTTACTGCCGTATTCTTGTCTAAATATAAAAGGTCTAGTTTGAGTGGGATGCTTTACAAAAAAACCTTTCGACTTTTTGTATTTAGGAAAGTATGCGACAATAAAGTAAGAGATACTAAAGTATCTCGCACTTATTTTGTACAAAAAATCATTAAAATTACTAAATTTTGCTCATTTTCTCAAAATATATTTGAATATTTAAAAATATAACAATTTCCACAAAAATAAACGTGCACCATGACATATACAGAATATAATTAAAAAGTTTTTTAAATTTTCGTACAAACGACTACTGTTGATGCAATTAAAGATGCTCTGGGGAAGATTGAGAGTCTGCAGGAGAGGGCGGAGTTTTGGTTCATATTGAATAGGTTGCATTTCAATAAGGATATAACAAAGCATTTAGAATTCTGAAGGATGATGGATCTTGGGACAGCCAATGGAAATATCTCAGAAGTAAAAATTCCTTGGTGTACATCTTGATCCGAGAATGCTATGGGATGTACAAATTGAAGCTGCATGTAAGGCTTTAAAAAACAGCTTGTTTGCTTTACGAAATATATCAAACTGTATTTCTCGAGCTACACTAAGAACTGCATCTTTTGGCATCTTCCACTGTCGATTGTGGTATGCAATTCTTCTATGGGGACACACATCTCAATCTCAAAGAATCTTTGAATTTCAGAGGAAGGTGATAAGGTTGGTCGCCGGTTTGGGATACAGGGAATATTGCAGAACTGCCTTTGCAGATATTCGCAGCTTGACTCTTCCCTCAGTTAGAATATATTGGAGAGTTTGATGTATGTCAAGAAAAATCTGGATTCGTATGTGACTCATGGGGATATGCATCAGTATTACACATAGTAGAAAAGCAATATTTTATCAAACTACTGTCACTTGAAAGGATCTCAAGATAGGTCTGGTTTTTATGGACCTGAATTTTTCAATGTGCTCCGGATGCTGCGAGAAATATACCTATAAAGCAATTCAAAAAATATGTCAAAACATCTTATTGCCAAATACTTTTTATAGAACAGACGATTTTTTAAATATGAATTGAGAATAAGTTTTATTGTTAGGATAAGTTTTCTCGTTATCATTTGTATTAATATTAGTATAAGTATTTTGGTTTTCTTATGTGAACTAGGATATTTTTCACGTAAAGTAATTTTGCTAATTAGTTTTAATTTTACTTACTGCGACCTGTGTAAACCAAATAAACTATTGTCTATTGTCTAACGTTGGTCGTAAGTTTTTTTAAAGACTTCACACGATTATTGAAAGTCGAGCTTTTGGTGGTTAATTTTATACACAATATATGATTGTTACGTACTTGTATCACTTATGTGGAAAGATCTTTACTATGTTAGAGATTTCATCGTTCATGGCCAGGGGTGGGTATAGAATACTTTTTGTTCCAAAAAAATCGCTGAGGGATTTCTTTGTCTAACTTCGATTTGGAATTTTCTCTAAAAGTTCAGAATGGAACGATGTATTGTCCATTATTATCAAAGATGGCTCGCCTAAATATGGTAGCAGCTGCTCTTTAAACCACTTTCGAAAAATTAAACAACTCATTGAATCGTGATAATCACCCGATTTACTGTCTGATTTAAAATTAAACTTTCATTTTCAACAAATCCTTTTTCTGACCCCGCTTGGAATACAATATATTTAAAAAACATATTTATGTTTACCCAGGAAGTAAATAGGCATTTCAATTTAAAATAAAATAAACATCAAAAATATTTTTAAAGACAAGCTTTTATTTATAAACTAAAAGGTAAAGAATAATATTTTAGTGTATGAAATAACGCTTCAGAAAAACCCCACCCCAACTCAGAACTTTTAGAAATTTGAATATTTTCTTAAAAGCTTGAGGCTTTATTTCAAGTCTGATGAAGTCCCACGCCTCGACCCCTTTTATTAAAATATTGAAATTTTTAAAAGTTTTCAGTGAGGATCGGATTTTTCTGCAACTTTACTATTAACCTTCATACACTAAGATATTATTGTTTACTTTTTAGTTTATAAATAAAGGCTTGTTTTAAAAAAAGTTTGTATTAGATATTCACGACTTTTTTACGCCAATCTTGGTTTTGGAGCAAGCAAAAATTTTGATGCAGAATTATTTTCTCTGATGCTAAAATAATTAATAAAATAAGTTACCCAACATTTTAATTTTTTTGCGCTTCCTGTATAAGCAACCTTAAAGTTTGTGCGGTCAGTCACTAGAGGCGCTTCAAGCATATAAATGTCAACTTTGCAGTATATTTGATATTCATGAAATGTCACGGGTATTTTCGGATAAGTTATTGTTAATTTTTTGCGTGTTTTCTGTGTACTTTGTGATTTGTTTTGTGTGGGTGTTCGTGCATATATTTGAAATCTAAATTAAAATAATGTCGGTCAATTTTGAAAAAAAAATGGCCAAGAAGAAATGTTGCTTTCTAGGATGCGCTGATAAATAATACGTCCTTTTCGGTTTACTAATAAAAACCAGCAAGAATTATCCGTGTGGCTTGAACGTATTAATAATCTCAACTTATGTCCCTTCCGTTTGAAATTTTGTATCAGAGCTGTGTTGTATGTGAAAGGCATTTCCTTCCTAAACAAATTCAACATGGACGTAGAAGGGTAATAAAAATTGTAACATATAAATATCCCGACATCCAAAAGATATTTTTTCGTCTCATCTTTATTTAATTTTAATATAAGAAAGTTTTGGTTCTTTCGTTTTTATACTTAATAGGTTCAATATGCATACTATTATTTTATATTTGAATACCCACAAAAATTATTTGTACGGCTAGAGAACCTTATGAAAATTAAGCTCTGATGGTTTGTATAACAACTTAATAAAAAAATTTACCTGGTAATCTACAATTTTTCAAAAATTGCTAGTCTAATAAAATAACTCCACTCCGTTGATCAAATTAAAGGTTCAAAATGTTTATCATTATGCTTTTCGTATGATTTTCAAGATATAAGCAAATATATATAAAATAAAAATTATAGATTTTATGATATGATAACCACCCACAAAGGCGTTTGCTTGGTTAGATACTTTATATTACATATATGTAATATAAAGTACCTAAAAAGCAAAAAACATAAACATTCAACCCAGATAGCAAAAATAGCTGCATTAGTGCTTAAGAAATGCTTACAATTATCAAAACTATACTTAAGAAGCGCTGACAAAAAAGCGCTTAAAAACCATCTCGGCGTCCCTCCGGCCGGCATAAAATCGGCAATTGTTTAAAAGCACTTAAAAAGAATACTTTTAAAGCACTTCTAAAAAGCATGCTGCAATAAAGTGCTTGAAGAGCGGTTTAAATAAGTGTTAAATAAATGCTTCAATTCAGTGCTTTATAAGTGCTCCAAAATAGCTTATAAAAACCAAATCGCTTATTTAAAAACCAACAAAAGTAAGTTTACCATAATTCTACAGATGCATCAACATTTTTGACAAAATTGTTATTTATTAACACTATAATGTTTACTGTTATAACAATTTTGTCAAAATGTTGCTGCATCTGTAGAATTATGGTAAACCAAACTTGTGTAGTTCTTGAAATAAACAATTTGCTTAATATTGTTAATGCCTATAAGAGATAGTCTTTATAGCAAAGGAAACTTTTTTGTTAATTTTTTTTATTTAACGTATATAATACTCTACTATCTACATTATATCTTCTCTATCTCTATCAGTCACAGAGCCTGATTCTATAAATGATTTGTTTAATATTATTGATGTCTAAGAAAAAGTTTTTATTGTAATGAAAACTTTTACTGATAATTTTACCAGGTATTGTAGGACATTAAAATAAAAGTAAAAAACGTTTTTGTTTTATTTTTTCTTTATTTATCATATAGCACTATATATTATCACTTTTCTATATTTATCTTCATTTATTATCAGCTACTGGGGTCTGTTGATCTTTCATCCTCATTGTTGGGTGCCTCTGTTGTATTTCTAAAATATAATAATTTGTGAGAAAATGACAGGAGAACCTAAATTGACATAAACAACAAACAATTTTAAAACAAAAAACCCTACTATGACAATAAAATAAAAAAATGTATACCAATACTTAAAAGGTCAACAACAATTCGCTTTGCTATATATTAACTTTTTGGCAATAGTAAGCTTTCCAAATACTTAGTGAACTACTGATTATCAATCATCGATAGTTTAAAGAAGGTTGGGGTATGTTAATATTTTTGTGCAAATATTTGTGTTTAAAAAATTCTTTTCAGAAAACCTGTATTTTTAAACACAAATATTTGCACACACACAAATATTTGCACAAAAATATTAACAAAAATATATAAACTTATATTAATTTTTTAATAAGTTTTTCCATAAAATTTAAGATTTTTTATGTATTTTTACTTAATCTTAATTTTCATTTTACCTTTTGACAACAATACCAGATAAGGTATAGGTAAGTTTTTTAATCATTTAAGTTTTTAATCAGTGGCAGTGGCACCACGGACGTTTCTGTAGAAGCTACAGTAACTACTGCCTATTAATTTATTAATTATTTATTTCTTTTACAAAAGGTTACCCAAAATACAGCCCTCAAAAATCAAAAATAACTATTTTCAATTTTTTTAAAACTTGGGAGAATTGAAAAAAATTTAATAGGCTACTTTATACCCTTGCAATTAGTTATTATAACTATTGGCAAATAAAGGTTTTAAGCATACATATTAAAATGATTCTTACTTTTTTTGTCTTTGCCCTCTACCCCCTTCCCGGTCAATGGCATTCCTCAAAAAATGCTTGGTAATTTGCTCCACTTCTCTCATTGTGGCGTTTTTCGAAAGTGGGTTTCTTCTAACAGCAACTAAAAAAAATTAAATATGTATTTAAAAAATAAAAAAATCTATATTAAATAATCATAAAATCAATAAATAATAATAAAAATAATTGCGAAACAATTATGTATCTTATTAATATTTTTAAACAGTGAGAAAGTATGAACCAGGGCCAGTTTCATATACTCTTTAGCTTTTTACAATACATTTTTTATTTTGCCAACATTTTTTAAGCAATTTAAAGGTTCTAAACAGATAGGGAATACCGCAATATATACCTCTAGAATTTTATTGGGTTGTAAGAAACATCAACACTGCATACTCAAAAAAATAATATTAAAAAATGCAAACCCCAAAGTTTTTATTTTTATTTTTTTCAATTTTCAAAGTGTTTAAAAAATATTAGAAGAAGAATTACTTACCAAGTATCAATTTTAAAATATTTTTTAGTTTGGAAAATTCTTCCTTTGAGTTTCTTCCGGTCCAATTGTATGTTATAGCCAACTCATTGGTCATTATTTTTGCCAAAATTCTTCTAGTCGTGTCAACAGTGTCTTTTCCACCCACTGTCTGAAATAACAGGCACTAAAAAAAATATTTATAAGAAATATTTATCATTTTACCAAAGAAAAAATGCACACTGGCTATTAAAAAAAAAAGACTACCTTAGAATACCACTTTTCGTCATCTAAGAGCAAGTCCTCCAAAGCCAGCAGTTCTTCTTTGGTTGAGCAAGATGTAAAGGATTCTCGCTGTCCAGCATCCTCGATTGTATGTTGCTTACACAACATTAAATATTTAATGTCATCGGCTATTGCTTCAATTTTTTCCATTAATGTTGGGAGTAGTTCTAAAAATATATCAGTGCAAAATAAATATTTATACTTAAAAGTAGGTAAAGTTAATGTAAAATAATTTGCACTTTTCCACCTTAGTTTTTAATAAGCAATGGTATGACATCAAGTTTAAATAAAACTCAGTGTTTTTCAACTTCCACTATTGCTCAGATTGTTATACTATTACTATATTTTAATTTTTCATACTTATAGCAGTCACTGGCTGTTAAAAGCATGACAAATAGTAACTTGTTATACTCATCAAAAGTGAAAATGAAAAACATTTTTCATATAACTGTTTTAACAGAAAAAAGAATAGCAAACATAGATTATACTACTACTTACCTTCAGTTTTTTTACAACCATTACACAAAAATGTGTCATTTGATGCAAATGATCCACAGCCTCCATTATTATTATTAGGAGCATTTGGAATTGAATTTTTAATTTCTTCCATTATTGAAAGAGGCATATTATGAATTGGCAAATCAATTTCTTCTTGAACATCTTCCTGGGGATGCCCAAATGATAGCTTCATATTTTTCTCATTAGTTTCTGGCCTGCTTGGCACTTTAATAATTTCACTTTGAATATCTTTCTCAGATTGTGTATGATCATTATTTTTCTTCACTACTAATTTTGGTACAGATGGAAGTAATTCATCATCAGAACTTTCTGAATTATTAACATATTCAGATAATTTAATACAAGCTTTTGGGCGCCTTTTTCTTATGCCTTCTGTATGTTCTTCATCGTCGGTTTGAGAAACACTGGTAATATCCTTAAGCATTTTCATTTTATCGACAGCCCGATGATAAATCTCTGAAATTATAAAAACTTATGAAAGGCATAATTATTAAAATGATGTTTCTATTTAAAATATGTGAATTAAGTGAAAAAAGACAGCAATGGAATATAAATGTCAACTGAAACTTATGTATATATTTCCCAGCAATAATAAGCTATACAAGAAAATTTAATATTAAGTACAACAAGAATATTTAGTTTTTTATAAACTTTCTTTTACATTTTGAATTTGGTTTATAATCAAAACTTCCAAAAAATAAATAAATATTTAAAATGCCAAACCATTTTTTTTTTCTTAACACCGTATAACTAAGATTGAACATTATTAAAAATTATTTTAGCTAGCAAAAGATACCTACTTGACTTGTATTTAATAGATATTGGACATTTTAAACTGGTCTCCAGCTTAACTTCAGCATGTCTTTCAACAAGTTTTCGTAATTGATTGTCATTATGACACTTGGGCCAATAACAAAACAAATTATTAGAATCTTCTGAAATAATCCACTTGCTGGAAATGATTCCAATAGGGACTTCCCCATCTTCTTCTGCTTCATCTATAAACTCCACAACGGCATAAAATAAACTACAACAAAACATTTTTTTTAGATTAAAATTTTAAATCTGGTGAATAAAAGTTATCTACTTAAGAAAATAGTGCAGAATAATATGAAAGTGTCTTTTTTTGGTAACCCTCAACCGTAAAAAAATTTTAAAAACAGAATTCTACCATAAACTTGTCCAGAATTTATTTTTAGATTTTAAGATTATATGCAAAGTGCTTCATTGAAAATAAAAAAATTATTATTAAAAACGTCCTTAAAAAAATTGAATAAAACTTTTAGGTACATAAAATTACTTTTTTAATTAGGGTATAACAACATTCTCCGGCGGCTCATTTATGATGAAATTAAAATAACAATGTACTAATTGACTTATATGTCTTCTTGAAAGCTACCTACTATTTGGTTTATAGTTTTGAATCAGTCCACAAAAATTAGTGATCTCAGAGACCATGTTTCTAAGACAACCATTGAAAGATTTTTTTTATTTATATTACTCATAATATTTTATTCATCTTAATATTATAGAAAGTACTGTACAGACATTCGAAATAGATATGAACATGAAATACTGATTTATTCATGTTTTAAACAATGTTTTTATAATTGTCAATAAAACTTTTGTAACAAGTACAACAAAGATATTAAGTTTTTGTGATATTGTGCAAATAACCTTCTTTAGAAATTAAACATTGCTTAGAGAAAAAATAGAAACAAGGTCATAGAGCAAAACCAAAACATATTACCTATTAGTATAAATACTGATAAAGTTAAAACACTAACACAGTTTCTAAATACCCTAAAAATAAGAAAAACCCAATATAAAAAATTACATCTAGAGGTACACATGCAATAGAGAAATACTCAATAAATAAACCCAAACCATCAATATAACATTTAAACCCATATCTCACCTTTAATTGTGTATTATATCATGAAGTAATGCAAAGCATATATATTTGTTGGTATTTTCCGTGTTTCTGGGCAGAAATACTCCTTTGTGTAAAATATTGTTATCAAGAATATGCAGAGCTTGAAAATCAGTTTCAACTTGTACTTCATGTTTCAAAATTAAACTGCTTGAAGTGGGATAATCCATCAGATCTTTTTCTATTTTAACTGGATTTCCAACACAATAATTGTTTTTACCATCTGTTGAAAACACCAATATTTTTAAAATTGTTCCATTCTTTAAAAAAATACAATCATTGCCTTGTTTACTTGAAAAAAATCCACTTGCATAATGATATTTTTTGAAAAAATTGTGATGCTCAATATTGAGATTTGAAATATTAATGGTTTCTTGTACACTCGTTAAAGACAATTTATCCAGGTTTGTAAATGGTGTAGATTTTTTCATACCCCTATCACAATCACCTATTTCTGAATATCTTCGCACCACCTGGGCTAGGGGTAGGCTTGGTTTCCTGAGAAGGCGTTTTAAACTCCCCAAAAAATTTTCAAAGGCAAAACAGTTTATGTCATCAAGAGAATTAAAGTTTTTGGCATGAGCTGATAAATGAATTAATGAATGTGTATTGTATACACAGAACTGTTTGCCATAAATTTGAATGGAATGCTTGACAAAACATATTATTAGTTGTGAGGCATAATTATTAAAATCTTTGTTTAAATTTTTATGTAATAAAATAATTAAAGCATAGCTCAAAAGCATAAAATTTGCATATATGAATCTAGGAACATTTTCTTGTAAAACTACAGGTCCTACATAAAGAAGGAATTGTCTTAATTCTGTTGCCTTCCAGTGCTCTAATTCGGAGATTCCCTGAGGTTTTCTATTAAAATCACAAGGCCAATAAAACTTTAGTTTGGATATTTCCATATCAATTTGTTTTATGTTTTGAATTCCATAGCCTCTTCCATAATCTCTCCACAAAAAGAGCATTTTTCGCATTACCCCCAAGCACACAGAATGCATATAATCTGCAGGAAAATGCGTAATTAGGCCAATTCCATTAATATGCTCTAATGGCGACTCGCCTTTATGATGAGATGTATTAATTTTGTTAGAAAATGACTGGTCACTGCGTAACTGTGCATCAAGACTACAAAAAGTCATTCGACTTTGAATATATTCACCTCTAACCAAGCATTGATCACACCCATAATAACTATTATGTCCTTTTATATTTTTAATAAAACTACGAGCTGGTGTATCACAGCAAAAGGCTTTAAGTTCAAAATTAAAATTTTTATTGTCAACAGAAAGTCCATTTTGTAATAAATCATTTATGTCAATTACAAAAGCATTAAGAAAACTTTGCAATGGTGGTTTATGCTTTCCTAAGTAAAGTGATACAATAAAAGGATTTTCTTCTTTAAAATTGCCGACTTTACATAAAATTGGCCAGAATTGTTTATTGGATTTTTTATGCAAAGGAAGCCCATCAATATTAAAATATAAGTTTATAATATTGTAGCACTGATCAATGTACTTTTTAATAATGTTGGTTAATCCTTTTTTAAGGCCAAAATAGTGGAACTGACCTATATCTTGAGGATCATCTTTAACTTTCATATTTTCACATAATGTTGTTCTAGGGGTCATATATAAAGTCCTAGCATCTATAGGCATATCCATGCCAAGGTCCCTATTTAACCATTTTAAAAGCTGATTCATAGCACAATGTGGTATGTTGTAAGTTTTTCCCCAATTTCTTAAAAACAATTTTGAATTTTGTATTGTGTTTATATTATTTGACACAATATTTATGTCATTCTTTAAATCCATTCTATCTATATTCTCATTGCAATTTTCTGTTGAGGGCTTAGCTGTAGCACGTAAATTTAGGCCTGGCCTATTAATATCGCAATCTCTATATGTATCATCATAATTTTGTGAAGAATCTATATTAATATTGCAATCATTATGTGTATCATCATAATTTTGTGAAGAATCTATGGAAATTGGATTTACTAAAAAAATGTTGGGATCTACTTTCCGTATTTTGGGTTGACTCTGTTTATTTTCAATGTTTACGGTTTCTATAATATCACTAACTTTTCTCTTAATTTGCCTTCGTCTGTGTCTTATCGAAAGACGTTTATAGGTTGGTTGCCCATCAAAAGTCCTATTTGAAAGCTGAATGCGATATGTACTGTAAAAGGATGAAAAATATTGTAGAAAAGTTATTCTGTACTTTGAGTTTATTCTATAAAAGGCTTTGTTCTCCCAAAATCAACGATATTGGACACAAAATTTAGAATTTCCCCAAGTTATTTTTAAGTTTAATTTGTATGAGTGAAGATTTCTCAAAAATTATAGGTAGTATTCTTTGCACTTATATTTGACAAAAAAGTTGATGTCTATTATACAGTGACCGACAGAAAGTTGCAACAAATGGGAACATTTGTTATTATTAGTTTCTCAGAAAATTGCATTCTTGATAAAAGTTGGTGCTTAAAAAGAAACTAATTTTGAGCATGTAAAATTTTAGGTCGGATGTACAGGGTGGTCAACAATTTTAAAAATATGATTTTATGAATTTGAAAAGTTCAAAATTTGAAAAAACTCACTACAGCAAAGTTATAGAGCTTCAAAAGTTAGAAATAAAAGTTAAGTTTTTTGATATCTTATTTAGTTAAAGAGAAAATTAGCCTTAAAAATATTTTTTTTTTCAATTTTGAGTCTAATTTTCTATTTAACTAAACAAGATATCAAAAAACTTTACTTTACTTTTATTCCTAACTTTTAAAGCCCTATAACTTTGCTGTAGTTTTTTAAAATTTTGAACTTTACGAATTTATAGTTATATTTTTAAAAATTTTAACCACCCTGTACATCAAACCTAAAATTTTACGCGCTCAAAGTTAGTTTCTCTTTAAGCACCAACTTTTATCAAGAATGAAATTTTCTGAGAAACTAATAATAACAAATGTTCCCATTTGTTGCAAACTTTCTGCCGGTCACCGTATAATTAATCCCTGTATATGATTAAATAAAATTCATATCATGGTCATGTTGGCCCCACATTTTAATATTCATTATTGATTTATTTTTAAACAATACATATTTTTTTTAATTTTATTTTTATGCACTAGACTAGTGCAAAATTATTGCATAGTTTAATACACACACAACAATGACTAGCAAACTTTATTATTTAAAGGTCAGTTTTAAAAAATGAATTTAATTTGCCCTATAATTTTTTATGTTAATTTTATTCATTAGGTAAAATTGACATTTTAATAATAAAATGCTTGCTAATCATTGTCCTTTCCAGCCAATCATATCAAAATCACGTAATAATCTTAAACGAGTAAAAATTATTGAAAACCTGAATCTTAAGAATAAAAAGTAACCTTTTTTATTGTTACAAGGTGGTATGACATAACAATATTATTAATTTTTCTAACAAAAATATAACTTCTATAAATAAATTTTCTGTATTTTTTTACAAATATTCATTTCAGTAAGTGAAACTAAAAAATAAAAAGCACTCGTACACTAGTACCCTAAATTGTTGCAAATTAATTTGCATATTTTTACAATTGGTATATTATTATTATTGAATACTTTCCCCCATAATTTAGTAAATAATTATCTACAAAATTCTTGCTTGTATAAAAATACCCTTTACTGTCAATTGTAAAAAAATATTGATTGCTGGTCACACACCTGGAGAGTATACTTAGTTACGCGGGTATGCAACTAGCCATAACAGTGCTTTCCAACAAAATTTTATCAAGGTATATTAACCATTTCGTCAAAGTTGTACCCTAGCAATATTTTACCAAAATGCTCACGGTGAAAGTAAAGATTATAAACCCAAACATTTTACACTATTTTGCCCTACTTTGGAATATTGTAAATTAGACACTTTTAAATTTAATTGGGTATGAAATACCTATACCATTATTTAAATAAAAAATCATTAAAAATGTGTAAAAAACTCATGTCGTAGTAGACAACTAAAGTAAAGTTTTGATAAGATTAGTTTTTGTTGTGTTAGAACTAATAAATATTCCTAATTGATATGATTGCTTAGTTATGGTTGATTTTTTAGTTCTTTTTTTAAAGGAAAATAATAAATAATTGACTTTGGAACTCTATAGGTTTTCTAACCTCAAAAATAGGTTTGATTTGGTAAGATTGGTTAGTTCTGGTTGAATTTTTAGTGTTTTTAAAAGAAATTATACATTCTAATCTTAAGAAACCTCATAAATGGGTTTATATTTACCAGACCCCCTTTTTAAAATTAGGTAGCCTTTTTTCTGTTTCTTTTTGGCAATAGGCAGTGATGCCACAGCTACCGAAATTTCGGTAGATCTACCGAATTTGGACGCCGTCTACCGAAATACCGAATTTAAATACAAATCTACCGAAAATTTGTCAAAGCGATATTTTGTGGTTTTATACGGAAATGATCGAAGTATAAAATTACAAACCACTTAGACTGTATACATAAATATTTAAAATAATTACTAAATACCGTATTTGTTAATATGTAATTATATTATAAATATTTTCTACGCCGCGTCAATATTATACCTATCATACGCGTTCTCTCTCGCTCTTTAAAGATGCGATAAATAAAGAAAGCATATCTGCGTCTTGGTGTGGCGATGGCAACATGCGACGTCGGATTGGAACCGTGCACCAACTCCGCGGTAATTCCCCGACGAGCGTTTTTAATTTCGGTGATTTACAGCGACAAATATTTGGCTATAGATTTATGTATTGTATAGGGATTAGAGTTTTTTTATAAATAATAATGAGTGATTCAGATAGTGACAGTGACAGTGGAGGCGAAGGAACAAGCAGAAATATTAGAAAAAAAAGGAAATATGAACAACATTTTAAAGAAGAATGGCAGAATATTGCAGAGTTTAAAGGGTGGTTGACAAAAAGTTCCAAAGGCAAAAGTTTCGCTAAATGTATCGCATGCAATAAAGATATTAATATAGGAAGCGGTAAAGATGCCCTAATGAAGCACAGAAATGGAAAAGCGCATTTAAAAAAATGCGTTTCTATTCAGCCAAATATACAACCAAAGATAACATCTTTTACAGGCGTAAAACATAAATTGGAAAATCGAGTCAAAGAAGGTATATAGTAACTGTTTTTTTTTACAAAATTTTTGCTTTTTGCTGAAAATTTATATTTTTTTAGGAGAAATACGACTAAGTGCATTCATTGCTGAACATCATTTGCCATTCGCAGTAATGGACCACTTAGTAAAAGTAGTAGCCAAAGTCTGTGATGACTCAGAAATTGCAAAAGGGTTTGCTTGTGGAAGAACAAAGTCGACAGCAATCGTCAAGAATGTTCTGGGGTACAACAGTTTCCAGGAACTTCGCGTCCATCTCAAGGAAAATAAGTTCTCCTTAATTGCTGACGAATCTACCGATATAAGCAATAAGAAGCATCTATGTTTAGTGGTAAGGCGTGTGGTAGATTTTAATATAAGAGACGATTTTCTTGCACTGATTGAACTTTCAGCAGCTGACGCTAATACCATTTATACCCGTATTGTTAATTTTTTTAATGAGCACAATATACAATATAAAACTAATTTGATTGGGTTTGCATCTGACTGCGCAAATGTAATGATGGGCGAACATATTTCATTAAAATCTATGTTAAAAAAAGATATCCCTAATTTATATACAATTAAATGTATATGTCATTCATTCCATTTGTGCGCGGCATATGCCTGCCAGAAACTTCCGAGGTTTGTTGAGGACTTGACCCGAGATATTTACAATTATTTTGGGTCAAGTCCAAAACGAACATCTGAACTTTCACAATTTCAGATTTTCTGTGACGTCAAAATCCATAAAATATTACATCCAGCACAAACACGCTGGTTATCGGTACATTCTGTTGTTGTTAGGATTTTAGAACAGTATGACGCCTTACAATTGTATTTCACTGATGCTGTATCTAATAATGATCTACTTGCAGCTGAAAACATTTTAGTTAAACTGAACGATCCCACTACCAAATTATTTTTGCAGTTTTTGGAATTCGTTTTGCCATTTTTCACGAACTTAAACAAAGAAATGCAATCGGAGTCTCCAAAAATTCATATAGTTTATAAAAACATAACAACTATTTTAAGAACAATTTTTGATTGTTTTATAAAACGAAATATATTAACCAGCACTCCTCTCGAAAACGTTGACTTTAAAAATCCATCAAATTTTATTCCACTTGAAGACATGTATTGTGGTGCAAATGTATTCAAAACTATATCTGAAAATAAAATTCCCGCAGACCAGTTAAATTTATTTCGAGTTCGATGTTTAGATTTTTATGTAGAATCTTGTACCCAAATAACTAAGAGATTTCCTTTAAAGAACAATCCTCTGTCTAAATTTAATTTTTTGGACCCAACAGTCGTCAAATCTGGTGCAATCCAGTCTATTACTGATGTAGCAGTCATGACGAAAATGTTTCAGGAACAAAATTTACAATTATTGGATACAGAATGGCGATTGTTGCGCAACACTCCAATCCAATCACTTTCAAACGAACTTCTGCCTTTCTGGCAAGAAGTTAAAGATATGAAATCGGGTGATGGCACACCAATGTTTAAAGTTTTGACAGATTATGTGTTTACTTTATTGTGTCTCCCCCACTCATCGGCCAATGTTGAAAGATTTTTTTCTGATATAATGTTAACGAAAACAAAGCAGCGAAATAAATTGGGGACAGACACTATCTCCGGACTTCTCCACACGAGAAGATATTTTCGAAAGTATAACTGTCATAATTTTGAAATTAATAAAAAACACTTAATGACGATGGATGACAGAGCCGCCCTTTATAAAGGTGAATTTAATAATGATTCTGGATCAGAATCTGATGACTAAGTATAGGGATACGTTTGTAATCACTATTTTTTTTGTTTTTATGTTGTTATACCTATATAAGTGTTTCTGGATCATACTCTTATTGACTGATATATTATATAGTTTGTTTTAACTTTATTTTTTTCTATTGTTTTTTTAATGTAATAAAAATCTTTAAAATGTGTGCGTGTTTTTTTTTAATAAGACCTTATAATTTCAATAATAGGAATCTACCGAAAATTTTACGAAATCTACCGAAAATCTCCGAGCAATTCTACCGAAATTCTTAAATTTCCTGTGGCAACACTGGTAATAGGTAGTATTATTTTTTGATTATGTAAACCGCGGCCACCTTTTGATGTTCGGAGCCTTTTAAATTATGCTTCAAGGGTGACCATTATTACTGATATTATTACCGTGGGCCATTTGATTACCTAGATAGTTTTTTTTAATATTTAAAAGCTAAAGTTACCAAAGTTACTTACCTTTCAACTGGTACCGATGCCGCCATAACGGAAACCACCACAGAAAAACAAAGGGTTAGCACTTTGCCACACAAAATAATCACTGTACACAGCAAATTTAGTCGTTAGTTTATGACAAAATAATCTACAAAAGCCAATAAATATCGTAGCGTCGCTTTTGGAAATGGCAAAAGCTTAAGCAAACGACAAACTTCCATTCCAAGTTAAAATGGCGGTTTGTGTAGCTCGTAGCTCGGGCCAGGCGGATGCACTGTCGGTTGACTTCGGCGCGATTTTTGAAACCGATCAGATTGAACCAATGAGGATAACAGATTTTCCCGCTTGATTTAAATATAAAGATGGGTGCTTTAGTGAAGTACATTAAAAGTTCAATTTAAGCACTGTAGAACTTGTTATCAAAATGTAGCACTTGCAAAGCACATACAAAGCACTTCAGTTTATATTTAAAAAATAAAATGTATTTCAAGTGCTTGCTAAGTGCTTGACATAAAAATAACCAATATTCTGATCAAATTTATTACTTAAAAAGCGATTTTAAAGCATATTTTTAAAATGTTTTATTTTTAACTGTCGGCCGTAACAATTTTAGCAGTTTGTTCGCAGTTTGTGCTATCTGGGAATCAAAATTGCCGGTAGCCAATTCTTTTTTAAGAAACTTAAATTAAAATTATAATAAATAAATTAATATTTATTTTCCATATGCAATTCCATTTTATTATTTAAAGTTTTATCACAGTTATATATGAAAATATCACTGTTTGGTTTTATTGGAGTCTAAAATAAAACAAACCTAAATGTCCTCTTATATAATATTTTTATGTATTACATGTTGCACAATATTAATAGGGTGTTTAAATCAAACATCAAGATCTGAAAACACAAAAACAAAATGGGATTTTTAGATATTTGATTTTTATATGGTTACATTTTTAAGTAACTTAATTTTTCTTTATTTATTTAGGTACTGCTTGTATTAAGATGAATAAATAAATATGCAATTCGTGATTCAGATCCTTTTTGGGAGGATTGGTCCCAACTCCGTTGCATTGATGACTATATTTTTAATTCATGTATTTTTCTTACAGTTTAATATTACTTTTACGTGTGTAAACATATCATTAACAGCAATAAATATTATCTATCTATATAAGGCTTTTTATTCCATTAGATATAAGCATACTTAACCTATTTATTTAGGTTTTGTGAGAGTTTTTTGCGTTATATTTATTTTAAATATCAAAAACTATAGATTTTTTTTTAAATAAAAAGCTAAAAACTTGCTACAAAACCAAATTAAAAGATATTCATGAGAATTGTCCCATCTTGAAAATATTAGGTATGCAGTCAGTCGTTAGATGACGCTTTTTTAATGTCAATTTTAGCATTTTACTTTACTTTCCAAAGAGAGTTGTTTTTGTGGCCAAATTTTAGCTCAATAGGATGCCAGCAAGTGCTTGAAAAATGTATTACAGACATATGAAGAAAGCAAGTTAAATAAAGGTTTGTAAAAATAATAATGTTTCATCTACAAATACTGGTTTATATTCTTGTAAAAATTGTAGTCTCTTTTGTGTAATATAGGGGTATTCCATTAAATATTCTCTATTACATGTACAGTACATCTTCGCCACTTAAAGTGCAAATATTTTAATCCTTTAGCCAAGGTAGTTACAGATATGTGCACGCCATTAATGTTTTGAGTCTTATTTGCAAAGCCTCTAATGTAACATGCTCTCCTACAACCAAAATAAAAGTTTTGGATTTATTGTGATCTTAAACAATAAATTCAATGGAGTACCTGCAGAATACATTGCATAAATGCGCGATCTTATAATGTGTTGATGGACCTTGTAGCTATCAACTACAGGAAAAAAAGCTATAGCTTGACTTATCGCGGCTTTGTGTTTTTCTTCTTTCTCGACCGTTTGGAACCCAGTTTTTTAACCGTAGAGAGTGATATTCCCATTTTATACGATACTCTGTATAAAACAGATAAACATTTTTGCTTTAGATATAAAACATTATTTTGCAGTTTGGGCTCGATAGTTCCCTTCTTACATCACGACAGACACAGGTAAAAGAGGTTTTCCAAAGGCCTTTTCAGGTTTAAAATATGTTATAAGTTTTGAACGGTGAATAACGAATGTCACTAATGAAAGCTGTCACCTGAAATTGTAATAAATTACAAGAGAGAGAATGACAAGCTATGATGAAAGTTTCCCCTCAGCCCTCAGAGTGTGACAGACCACATAAGAGTGTCGAATGTCAAAAATGATTTTAAACGTCGGTTAAATTTATTACGTGATTAAAAGTTTTGTACCAGCGGCTCTTTAACTATTTTTTTATAATACTAAGGATGCTACAATTCCTTTTTTTACATAAACAACATATTCCTTCGATGTAAGAGCTTCATCTATTACCAAACCTAAAAACTTTTTTTAAAGGTTTTAACTAACCAATACTTAACTTTATATTTTCACCATATAGATTTTGATTTTTTCCATTCACAAAAAAGATTTTTCTAAATTTAATGTTAATAAGCGTTATAAAAATAAGAAAACATCTAGGGCCTTTGAGGAAATGACAGGTATTAAAGAGTATTTACAGTTCTTAGTAGTTAACACATCAACCTCATCACATTTTGAAGCCTTCGACCTATCCATTTTGTCAATAATTTATTCCTTAATTTACTAGCCAGTATGTCAACAAATGACATAATTACCTTCGATTTGGATTCAGTTGCTAATTCTAAAGGAATAATTTCTTTGAATGTTTTTCACCAACAGATGTAAAATACTGAGTAAAGCAGTCACTTATTTTCTTTGGACAGTATATCTTTGCATCATTAAATATAATTGAGTCTACTTCATTATTGCTATTACCAAAATTATATATTAAACCATTAACCAATTTACTTTTTTTTGTTTTCTATGATTTCTACATTTTTTTTTTAATTTTCTTTGGCAATTTTGATTTTCTGCTTAAAATCTTGTACATATTTAACAAATAAAAATTATCTGGATACTTTTTTAACATATTAAAGTAATATTTTTTAGTTTTAGTGGCTTTAAATATTTCACTGATAAACCAAGGCTTAGCATTTTTTCTAAATGTATTTCTTAGTTTTAAGTACACAGTATTTTCTTAAAAACATTTTGTCATAATTTTCTGTAACACTGTTTTTTTTTTCATAAAATTTAAATTGGGTATTGTTAACTTTTGTTCTATAGTAGTAAAAGTAGTAAAATTTTGAATGATCTGTTTTGGTTTCTTTGAAAGTTGCAAAATTTGTATTTCATGATTACTTATGGAGTTTTTTATCTTCTTTCCATTTAAAGTTTCAAGTTCACTATCCAAAAAATTAAAACCATGTTCGAAATTGTTTGGTGGGTTGTAAACTACTCCAAATATTTTCTTTATTTCCATCAAAATAAAAAAAAATATTTTCATTTTTAATTTTCGTGCTCCTATATTTGTAATAAATTTTACTTCTAGAAGCATATATAGTCAGAATATCCTGGAATGTTATAATATTTTATATCATCTGGAAGTCTCACTGATTACAATATGATTCAATAGTTTTCTAGCATTAATATACAATAATTCATAACTGAATCATTATTATATATCTTAATGTCGTAACTATTTACATTAATTTGAGGATCCATTAGAAGAAAAGAGTTGCTTAAACATATAAAAAACTTAATTTTTGTAGAGTTGGTTTGAATTTTACAGGGTGTTCAGAAATTAAATTTACATTAGTAGGTGGCATAGGAGAACTAGAATTTATTCCAGTTCATATCAACGTCCTGTAGAATAGCACCAATTTAATTATTCATGTTTTTGTTTTATGTTTTAGTAATATGAAATATTTCTTCCAAAGCTGTATTTTGTTTTATTCTAACTAGATAAATAAAAACATTGAGGTGTTTCTGTACAGATTTTCCGGAAAGTTAGCACCACTCCAAGCCATTTTTTAAAAGGTGTACATTTTAAAAATCTGTATTATTTTATAAACCAAAAAGATCGGGACACATAACTTTTAACATCATGTTCAAAGTGATGTGCTTTGAAAACGAGTCAACGGAATTCGGTGATCTTTTCGAATCTTCAAACATACTTTCATCGAAATTCTGTTGACAAGTTACTTTAACTCAAGCGATTCTAATCATTATTATACAGGGTGTTGAATGAGATGGTCCAAAAATCTTAAAATTTATAGAATCTTGCAATTCATCTATAATTTTTTTCACTTCACTCCACACGAATCACAGACGGGCAAAATTGAAAAAACCTGGCCAAAACTTAAACGATGATATGTAGTAATAAAATTTCCTTAATGTGTTTATGAGAAATAATATTGTAAAAACTAATTAACATATTTGTCAATTGGCTACTAATCTGGTGGAAAATTTAATAATATAATAAATAAATACTTGACAAAAACAAAATTATGTGTATAAAACCGAATTTAAATTGTTTTAAAAAATACTGCCTACATTTTACTGTTTTTATATTATTTAAAGTCATCAACGGCGTAAAATTAATAATTAATAAACTAATAACAGCATCATTTATTCTCAGAAATAATGTCGCATAACTAATTATTGTTTTTAATCCCCGGACCCGGAGTCTGAGTCACTTGAGCTATTAATTTCTGAGTCTTCATTAGTAGTATTAGTGGCAGATCCCTCTGGACGGGGGCTAATAATAAATCTAAGACTTCTTTTTCGAATGACTTGGACTTTCGCCTTGGAAGTTTTCGCATGCTTAATATGACTGGATCAGACGATATAAGCAGTCTCCAAGTTTTGTTGCCTTGAACACTTTCGGGAAAATCCTTCTCTATACTTCTTAATGTCTTTATTTAATGCCTCCTGGGCCTAGTCAGATAATTGTCCTATAGGCAATAAAAAAGATTCAATAATATCTGACGAGTTAATTAAAATTTTGTGGACCGTATTAGGCATGTTGTATCAAGGATATTTTTGTACAAGTATCCTAGCTGTTGTTAAAGCATAATCTTTAAATTTTTGTATATTTATACGGTATCCACTAGATATAGTTTGCAAAAATATTATTATTATCAGTGGTATGATAGCTCAATTGGTTAGGGCGATGCGCTAGACACGCAGAGGTGCGGGTTCGATTCCCGCTCGTACCATAACTTTTGCTACTGATCATACTTTTCTAAAAAAAGTCACTATTTTCACAGTTTAACAAACTGATTAAAATACTTCTACTTAACATCTATGTTGTTGAAAGACTTGGAAGAAGCCCCACATATATAACACTTTTTCGTGGATGTCGTAGATGAAGCAGCATTGCACATTTTGCCATCTACCATTGTAAAAAGTAAGTTGTGTTCAATGTCCTTGTGCCTACACTAATGGAAGTAGGTGTAAGGTTTTCTATTTCATTCTGCATGGTATTTATTTCTTGAAGTGTTAAATCAGTGGTCTCATGTATAAATTGAATTCTGATTGGACGAAAAGCGGGGTGAGCCTGGACGTGGATTTTGCCAAACTATTTTGTTTGTAGATTTATTTGGATCGTCGCATGTTAATAGAAGTGGCACAAAGGATGTTAAAAATATACTGGCATCCGAACGTTCATCGCTGTCAAAATTTTGCTTGTATTGGCTATACCTAAGTGTCAAACAAGCAAGTTGAGGTTCTGTTAATGTTTCCAATACATCTTTTTGCACCTCCACTATACGATGGGCAGTATGGTTTAGTAAGGCTTGTAATTTTACTTCAGCTTTTTGCCCCGTGATTGTAACTGCATCCCGATTTGGGTAACAGCGCCCCTTGGCCTCCTGAATCTTCTTATACGATGGAAAACGTTTTTTATCTTCACTCCTTATGATCTGATATTGGTGTCTATTTG
Organism: Kuschelorhynchus macadamiae; assembly: GCA_030620095.1. Classification (NCBI taxonomy): domain Eukaryota; kingdom Metazoa; phylum Arthropoda; class Insecta; order Coleoptera; family Curculionidae; genus Kuschelorhynchus; species Kuschelorhynchus macadamiae. The sequence goes on along the minus strand of JAUTXW010004471.1, from coordinate 12,813 downwards.
CTTTAACAAATACTGACAATGCTTTATCACCAGATAGCTGATCAACTTTTTCAGCTCTCTCTTTATATGCCTTTCTATAGTTCTGGGCCCTTTTTGGGGTTGAAAATTGTACATCTTTTATAACAGCTGCAGCATCTATACTTCCTTCAGCGCGCAGACTCATTTGAGCAGCATACACAGGCTCTGAGGAACTCATTGTTGATCCAACATATTCGGTTTGTCTTCGTTTTGTTCGTTCGCTACTAGTCTGGAAATTAACAGCAGGGCGACCACCTAAACTCGCTGTAGGTGATTGCACAAAAAAATGAAATTTTAAATTTGTTTCCAACCAAGTTTTGTTTTGGGCAAAATATCTTTCTTGTATTGGGCAGTCTTATATTTTAATTTAAAATCAGAAAGAAAATGTGAAAGCTTTTGTTTAATTACATTAGATAATACTTCAGGGCAATTAGTTAGATCTTTTACATACGAATGCAAATATTCGCAATTAGCTTCAATTTTTGTTGAATTGCATGTCAGTATTACGTCAGAAAGCGTTCTCATACTTAAAACAACATTTTCATCCGGATCTACGTCCCTTGATCCTGAAATAAATAAAAATAATTAGCCCTAAACGATTTGAAAGCGATAAATTGGGGAAAATTCCAAGTGACACAAAACAAAGTTGATTAAGTTATCTCAAAAAGGCAGACAAAAGCGGAAAATATTTTTTCTTCATTTACTATTTAAAGTATTCAGCTACACAACTTTCCAGAAAGTTAAGCCCGGAAGATCCCGGAAGTTTACTAAAATATTAACAATAAAATTAAAACTATAATTTTGCACTACTCCAGAAAATTATTTCTGTATAAAATACACATAATTAAAAAATATTATTATTTTATATAAATAGTATAGCTAAAGGTACTACTTACCACCAGGAGTACAATCCATTTTACTTTGAGCACTATAATGTCTACAATATGTACACAAAAACAGCCAATATTTTTTCGCAAAAACACTTACGCGAACAACATTTAACATTCAACTATTGTCACCGTATTCAACGAAGAGCGCCATCTACGGAATTTCTAATTTTAAAAAGCCCAATGATCTATTAAAGCCCCTAGACGCGTAAAAGTGTGAAATTGCAATCTTCCCGAATTGGGGTTCTGGCCAGCTTTTTGAAATTTTTCCCGTCTGTGCGAATGTTTGAAAGATTAATGTATTATCTAGGATGTTTTGAGCAGAATTCAAATAAATGCGCGGTTTTCTAAAAATATCCAATCGTTGGACTGTATTTGGAAAAGGCTGCAATTTGGTTAGAAATGAAAATTGATATTAAAAAATAAAAGTTAATTTTGATGATCTATACAGGTTGTCTGAAAAAATCAAATGAATTTAAAAAATAATCCGATCTATTTTTTTAAATCAAACGTTTTCAAATGTCAGCATTGTGTTTTCTTGGTTTTTTTTGTCATTAAATTTATGAATTTTCTTTTCATACTCACTTTCATTTATCTTCAATTTCATTCTGCTCCATACATGCTCTATCACATTCATGTCGGGAGACCTAGCAGACTATTCCATTCCCTCAATGTTATTCTGCGTCTACATTTCTAGAAAAATTCTCGCCCTGTGTGGACCCGTATTGTTCTTTTTCAAAACAATGTCGTTTAAACACTATCCCCAGGGTCGTACACTGAGACCGTTAATCTAAACCTGACATCAGATCGGTACCACTTCTGGTTTAACCAGAAGTACACACAACGTTTTGTTGTTAGGAGTTACCCTATAAATTTTCTTCAGTAGGTACTTTAAATCAGTATGAAATTTCCTTTAAAAAAATTAGAAGTTAGGTTCTTGCTTTTGAGTGAGTGAGCATAGCTATATCTATCTTCTGTACATATATAGGTAGTTTTTTTGATTAGCCCGTTGAGAGACTGTAGATATTAACATTTTAAAATTTATTTATTATGGCTTGGTTCAGTCAGTTTTGCAGTACGGCTTACATTTTTGGGGCTAACATTACCCTGCTTGAACATATTAAAACTAGCAATTCATGTTACCACTAATCTCGAGTCGTTATTAGATTTTCAGAACTTCAGCATACGATTTTCTAGGCCAAAACTCACCTTTATACAATATTGCCATGAAATGTTTAAAAAAATAGGGTGTATACTGGGAAAGCAAAAATAAAAAAAAAATTGAAAGAAAAGTACATTCAAACATTTCTGTCTGAAGTGTGAACATGAGTTTTATTCAGTTAAAGGCATTTTTAGATTACTTTATACAGCTGAATACAGTTCTGAACAAAAACGTACATTTTTTACTGGAATATCCTGAATTTTATATATCCATGACATGGATATCTTTTTGCTGATTATAAATATACCAGGATTGATTTAAGAAATATGATACAAACAAGAAGCAATTTGTTTTAAAAGACGGATAACAGTCTATTGCACAGTGGATTCAATGCGAATACATTGTTTTGTTATGGCAGTGGCGGCTAGCCAGGGGACGCGGGTGAAGCGCCGTTTCATCTACATTTTCCAATCAATTTACTTAAAAATATTAAGCATTTTATAATCTACATTTCTATTATAAAAATGTAGTATGTTTTATATAAATAAGTTTAAGTTAAATTGAAAATAAATTAGTGGAAACATTTTCCATAAATCTATTTCCTGTAAAAGTCTTAAGGGGCTTAGAAGGAGGAACATTTTTTATGTCAGGGAGGATAGAACTGTTTCCCTTGTTTAGGGTTCGAAAATGACATTTTCTAGTAAGGTAGTAGAATAAATTATTTTCCCCATGGAAATTGTTAAATATTAACTGTTATAATTTAAAAGCCTGTTCTGGGACTAAATTCAACATTGACGTGTCAATAAAGGTTCCAAATAATGAAACAGAATATTATGTGTTTATGAAAAGTGTAAAGGAAATTTACTCATACACTCATACTTTGAACAATTGATATCCAACCAGAGTCCAGCAAAGTGCTTTGCTGTTGCCCCCTTATTTTTGAATTTACCTTTTGCTAAACCTGAAAAGTAGGTCTGAGGATGCCGAGAGCCGAAAGAGCTTTATTACGATAGTTTTAAACAAATCATTTTTTGCACGAAATACAAGTTCTCTCGTGTCGCCAAAAAAAAAAAACCAATTTGATGTACAAAAATATTAAAACTATGTTTACGTACGACATTTTTCTTTTAATAATCTAGTCTGCCGTTTAATTTAACTCTTTGATTCCATAATCATTACAACATATTGTCATTCCCTATACCTTCCTTGAACTGCTTAAAACTGAATTCGTATAAAAAGTGAAAGCTGCAGACTACCTATAACACCACCTATGTTTTTTTTTTATCTTTTTCTCCAATACGGTTAGAAGAGAAAGTTAAACAAAGAACGACACAAGAACGAAGCCACGACTTATGTAATAATGCTGTGTGTTTATGGATATTGTAACAAGTGGTATTTTGTAACTTAGTGCCATTAGAAAATAACTTAATTTCAATATTTTGATGCTTAATTAGTTTTATTTGCACATTGAGAGTGATGATAATTGCAGTATATTTTGTCGTGGTTAATTTGCAGCGTTGAATTTATTGCAGTACCACATTTCAGAAGGTAAGTCAGCTTATTTTTTATTGAATATTAGTTTACTTATATTAAATTGTGGCGCATGTTTTATTGAAGCTATTGCGTCTTTTGTTTAACTTTATTGTGAAACCAACGAATTTGTTTTTACAAAATCATATTTTAATATGAACGCAAGATTAAATATTAACAAACCTAATAATAAAGAAATTAACAAATTGTTTCAGACAAAACCAATTGTTTTGACAACCATTCAACAATAGATGTCCGTGAAGCAACTGAAATCAAAAGTCTACGTTTTATGCGATTCTCAAAACAACTGTGAACAAAATTACATAAAATACAAATCCTTTATCTTTCTTAAAACCAAAGGAGGTGTATATAGTTACTAATTTAATATAAAATATTTTAATATATTACATTTATTTATGAGATTGTTTGATACCATTTTTCCCTTATAAAAACAATTTCACCATTATGATACACTGTATAAAAACATACTCTTGTACAGTTGACAATGGGTTTGGAGAAATAATTTTTAAAAAAATTAGCGACTTTACAATTTACATTTTTACATTAAATTTATTAAAAAATATGTGTAGTGTGTAGAATCTAATAATTACGTAAAACTTTTTCAAATTATCATGTCTTTTTCTAATTATCATTTTTTTGCAAACCTGAATCATCAGTTCAACATTCTTTTGCTCATTGCAGGGAGGGATTGCAAAAATTATATTTTTCCAAGTTGGCATGTCATGTAAATGTAAAAACTTGGTCCATTTTTCTTCACATGTGAATTTTTGACGAGGGAATATCGATTTTATTAAAACAAATTCTTCGACAAAAAGGCCACGGCCAACCTTACCAAATTTAAATTTATCCAAAACTGGTGAACGTTTCAAAAGTTGAAACACTACATTTTTTTTAAAACTTGATATTTCCCTTAAATTCGTATCTTTTATATATTTGAGTATTTTATCAAAAAATAATTTATTTTTCTAAAAATGTCGACTTCACTTTGATTATCACCAACATTTATATTTTGAATAAATTTGTTTATATTTTAAATAAACCTAGGTGAGCCGCCGCTACTTCGTTTTTTGAAGTATTGTTAGAAATAAGTCGAAAGATTAGAAAAGCATTTTATTTGCTTACAAATTTGTATACATTCTCTCAATAGTTTGAACGATACAAAACTACGTAAGGCGTAATTTAACTTTTCAATGGCATTATATTAATTTACTTCATTTATTTATTATTTATTTGACTACTTTCGTTAAATACATTATAGCAAGTCACAATACATTCTATGTTGAGTTTATCAACTCTATATAATTTATTGGGTACATCACAACATGTTTGCTTGAAAGTCGTTTCCCTAGGTTCAATTTGATTTTCAAAAAATGAGTTATTTTAAAAATTGTGCCCACGAAATGGGGTGCGGTGCCCGGTCTGGCAAGTCTACATTAACCTATCTTTGACACATTGAAAATTATTTGTTAAAGTAAAAAGTTAAGGTTTTGACACTTTATATCATAACACAAGAACTGGCGCCAAATCGGAATTAATTTTCTATAGGGGAGTTCGATACTTCAGAAATTAGATTTTTTTCTCAGACCCATGTTTATATGAATTTTTGGCATAAGAAGCTAAAGAAGATTGCTACATACTTGTATAGTAGGTAGGTAATACCTTTGTCTTTCAGCAAAAATGAATCAAATGAAAAATTTCTGAATGATTCTTGGATAATAATATAAAAACTAGAACTATGCTTTTTTGCTATTTTTTAACTTACCCTGTGTATTAGTTGAGGATTCGTATAGATGATAGACTCTTTTTTGTGAGCATTTTGTTTTTTTTATTCACCGACTTATCTCTAAAATTGACGGAATTACAGCTTTTTTGTTGTAATTATACCAATCTGCATAGTTGTTAATGGAAAAACTTAGACACTGTTTTTTATTTGACTTAAAATAACAATAACTGGGCTAAAATTTGAAAAATGTTCTTAGTACCGAATATTGACTTCTCTATGGCAACTCTGAGAACTTCTTATCTTCTTATATCTTATCTTATTTTGGACTCTTGCAGGTCTCCTAGCCTCTAAATTCACTTCTGCTAGGCGTAAACAAACTGTCTGCTCACTAACCATAGCATCTCAAACTTGGCGAAGATCTTCTTGAACTTTTACAGGTGTTTTTGATCTATTCCGTAAAATTCGCAAAAAAGACTTGCAAATTCGTAATCAGCGACAAAAACTGAATTTAAAAGCCTTTAAGTCTTTTTTAATGAAACTGGAAATTATGTATTAAAAATTTTAGCTAGCGCATGGACTATGTCAAATCCTAATCGACTGAAAAAACACTTGCCGTCGCCATGGCAATTAATTTGTTATAGTCCTCCATATTTGTCAGTTATGTATTTCACTATCTTCCTGTCATTTTTTTTATACGAGAAAACGGTTTTAGTGATAAAATGCCCCAAATTGCACTCGAACCAACGGCAAGATTGTTTGCTTTGGTGAATGATGGGCGTAGTAAACGTTACGTCGGTCGATTGTGCTGTGGGGATCCTTGAAGCAACAGTTCGTAGAACGATCCTGAAATACGAAAAAACAGGAAGCATTGCTCGAAACGTGGGTTCTGATCGTCCTCCCCTAGAAATGATTGCTTTTTGATACTGTGGATTTTACGGAATCGGTCGAATACGGTTGTGAAATTTCAAGATCTTCGCCAAATTCAAGATGTTATAGTAAGTAAGCAGATGGTTTGTAAACGTCTAGCCGAAATGAACTTACAGGCTAGGAGACCTGCAAAAGGTCCTAAATTGCTCCCTTAACATCGTGCTGCTCGGAGATACTTCGTACAAAATTATAGAGAATGGAATAATCGTGAATGGTCAAATGTCCTGTTTAGTGATGAATCAAGGTTTTGCCTTAATATGGTGGATGGGAGAAAAATAGTATGTAGAAGAAATGGCGAAAGATTTAATCAATATTTAATAACAGACTGCGATAATTTTAATGGTGGTTTAGTTATGGTGTGGGGTGAAATTTCCGTGAATAGACGTACACTCCTTCATGTTTCCGCATTAGACAGTCAATGACAGCCCAAATTGACATCAACGATATTTTAGAGCAGTAATGTTACCTCTTGCTGATTTAGTTGGTAACAATTTTGTTCTGATGCAGGATAATGCCCGACCGCATACCGCAGCAATAGTGCAGAACTTCCTAGAAACTGCGGGTATCGTATCATTCGGAATCCGAATTATTAAGAACGTATGGCTTTGCTCTCACCACAATAATATACTTTTCTCTCTCTTGCTACAGAAAGCCCCCATATGTGTTCTCCTGAAATTAAGGCGAATAAAAAAGACGTTGCCACTAAATATGTAATTTTATAGTTATATAGTTAATAATAGGCGAGGTTATCGTCTATGTTGTGTAGTGTTTTACTTGTTTTAATTATAAATGCAATTTTGGTAAGTTTTCTATACCAAAAAACATACTTTTAGCACCATTAACTTTGCATCCTTTATAGTTTGTCCTGAGGAAGAGTAAAGCTATATACTCAAAAGCTTGACTGTACAAATAAAAAGGGTTTTTCATTTCACCCTAGCCTTTATAAGCTGCAACCCCACTACCAGTTCAAGATATTTTTTCTACTAGTCAGCTGCTGTCTGTCTGTCTCTCTCTACTCTCTCTCTCTCTCTATATATATATATATATATATATATATATATATATATATATATATATATATATATATATATTTGTATACTGAAAAAAATTAAATGTGTTATTTGGTTCTTGCATTTTTAGTTCTTTTTTTTCATAGTTTATTTTTTATATGTATTCTTTTCGCACTCGCAATTATTTTAGCGTAGTTTTACTTATTTATGCAGAATTATAATTTGAAAAAAAAATTGATATATTTTTAGGTTAACATGGATGTAGTAGTCACTATTGGACTTTTAATCTCATGGCTCGGTGGAATTACGTGTTATCCATTCCCGTTACCATTTCCTTTTCCAGTATCAAGCGACTATGGAAGCGATCCTTTGAGATATGGCTTGTCTATAGAAACTAATACAAACCAAATTTTGACGCCCTTGTCTAACGTGGGCGATACGGTCAATGCCAAAATAGACCAAGTAGTGAATTCTAAGGTAAGATATGTTATAACCACAGTTTAAGAAAAGAAACAGTTCTCTCACTCCTTTGTTGTGCTCCCAAAAGCCGGCTTTTTTTGCGATGGGTCGTAAATCACAGCAAACACCTGCAGCTAACAGCTAGATACGAGGTATACGGAGGCCGCGCGTTATTTTTTACTGTATGAGTGTTCATATTAATATTAAGATTAGTAGATGTTCAACTTAATAAAAGGTTAACTTATGGACTAAATCTGATAGGTATTAACAACAAATGTAAAATAAAGATGTATTAATTATATTTGTGAAATAATGCAAAGAACTTCTAACAATTAGTTTATTCTAATATAAATTACAAAAATTATCCGAACGGCAATCAATACGTTCTCGACAGGATATCAAAATCGATTGTACTCCAAAACAGTCTACTAAGTTTTTAGAAATAGAGAATGCGAATACATGTTTTAAAAAAAAAAAGCAATATCCTAATATAATACCACTTAAATGGTTAATTCTTAAAACTAATAGTCATAAATCTAATACGTGGTGTAACGGGAACTGGGCCTCGTTTGGCGCCGATATCAAATGTTCAAATTCCAAGAGGATGATTTTACATATACGTAGAAATCTCGTCTCCACCCTCTCGGTATCATCTTACATTCTCCAGAAAATATAATCTAATAAGAACTGAAAGGCCCTTGCGCCATAAATACTAGGAAATAAATATGTCAGTACGCACGCAGCTTACAGTACAGATTATTTTTAACTCTATATAACTACCAAATAAACATTTTTAATAAATGTCTTAAATGGATTCATGATAACTTTATCGCAGTTTTGAGCCGGTAACTTTATAGGTATCTTAATAGGAGTGAAAAACATTACAAGAGCCATTGATCCAGTGCAAGGGTTTTAGCGCCCACGCACATAAAACCAAACCACAAAACTGTTAAGCATTTATATTAAATAGGTTTTATACGAAAGCCCTATTGTTGCCATTAAATCCCATTATTAAACAGTTTGCTCCTAACAGCTATCTTAAAACATTTTGGTTTTAATATTAACATCAAATAGTCATAAGTGCTTTAAAATATATATTAAATTATTTTATAAAGCCTTCTTTAAACTTTTTTGTGTGAATAAATACTGATTGATGCAGGACAGTAAGGAAACCTATTCTATTCCATAGTACAAAAACGGATTTTCGTGAAAATAAGTGGTGAAATACGATTTAAATGGTTACTTTAAATATCAGAAGCAAGGTAAATATCTTAAAATAAGAAATAGACAATTTAAAACTAGGAATGGTATATATGTATATTAACATACAAAACTTGAGAACAGTTGTTTTTGAGAAAATCTATTTTTTCGTATTTTTCTTCAAGTAAACTACCCTATTTTATTATTAAATTTTAGGGGTAGATAAAAAACAAAAAAAAACGTATTTACAAAAAAAAACTAAATACAAAATATTAAGGAAATCGGTTTATTGATTTTAGCGCTGTGTTTTTAGCTTCAAGGGATGGTCTAAAGAAGTTTTCATAAAAATTTCTATTTCGACTAATCTCTCAGAGGCTATACTAGCTTTTAAACAAGATTTCGTCTTTTTAAATGAAATTAAAGTACATGTTGATTTACAGGTTTTATAATTGTGTTAGTTTTGGGTTTTGTTTATTTAAAGTTTGAGTCTTGATTTCTCTATTACCAAATTTAGGCGTGTAATAAATTCTTACTCTAATATACAAATCAACACTGCAGTAAGAAGAATGGCTAGTTTGAGAAACCATTTTCAAAACTATCAACAAAAAGCGTACAACGCTCCGTAAACACGTAGGTTTAAAATCTTGAGACATCGCGTTCCTAACCACTGCGAAGTGATCTGCTGACTGACCGGTAGAACCGGCGCACACTGGTCGATTTGCCTAGAATCATGGCATAAATGCATACAATTTATTTATCTCAACATGACCAAAAATGTCCTAAATTTAAAGTCAATATTGCAAACAACAAATTGGCTGTGAAAAAATTCTTACCAGCATTTGTCGTTCACTGACGGCAGACGTTAAAACAGAAATATGTCAGCAGGTAATGCTTTGTGAGACTGTAATTTGAAAAAAGCGTAAAATTTAATAGTTACTACAAAAACGTTATTACCTGGATCGATACTTGTTTTCGGTGGATGTTAAATCATGAGGTATGTAGTTACAAAATACGTATAAGTTTTAGATATAAATGGGATATTAGTGGAAACTTAAGTCAAAAATCTTAATGTCTGCAAATTTCAACTTTTTTTTAAGGAACCTCTATTATAGAAAGCTTTTTGTTTATGTTCCGTTTCAGATCCCGGTTTCTATTATATTTTTTTAACTTCTATGATTACTTATCGTAATTATCCAAAAACGAAATTTTGCAGATATTTGCAGTTTTTTCTATAAAGTTTAAAATTAAATTGCGTGTTGGGTCAAAAATCGAACTTGCATTAACAGTGTGTTTAAATGATGTCATGCAAGATTTATCATTAGTTATAGAATGTTTGATGTATTTGTTTGTTAAAAAAGACTAAATCAATGTTGAAAACGAAATCAATAATACCACAAATGTACAGTATGTCCAACTAATTTATCAAAAAGTCCAAAAAACGTACAGAAAAAATTGTAATGAATATAATTTAATAAAACCATATTTTACACATATACAAAAATCTAAGAAGTTTTGAAGTGGCTGCAATAACTTAAAAAAAAAATAAATTCTTTAATTTAAAAATTTAATTATTATTTTCTTTCAAAATTTTATTAATTACCTACTTTATTTTTTTACCGATATGGAGGAACATGTGGTTTTGAGTCATAGAAACCTAGTTAATATACTGCAAAGTTGTCCTCAAAAAATGTCGAGTCAAGATTTTCGTACTTACATACTCGGATATTACAGCTTACAAATCATGAACCTATATCAAAAAGTTTAAGAATTAAAATTTCACGTTTTAAAGGTCAACTAAATGGGCAGCGGTTCATCGGATGAAGGAGGCTTTTTATAAACAAATATGTTAACTGGTTAGACCTTTACTATTAGGTTTCAAAAAATATTATTAGACATAAAGGTCGCCCTATGGTCAGTTTTAAGATAGCAGCGAGCGAATAAAACGTTTAAAAACTGCCCACCTTTGGAGTGTAACCATTACACAAGAACTTGCATATGCAACGCAAATGAGCTTGCGTTCAGAGGGAAATAATATGGTTTCCAAAATATTAAAAGATATAAGTAACGTGCCACATAAAGTTGAGGAATATTGCACTGCGTTAAATAATAATAAAAATCGCATTCTAAATTAACTAGTGATGAAGCTCTGTCATTGATAATAGAAGCAAAGTTGAGCAAGCGTCAATATAATTTAATCAGAAAATCAGGTTAAAGAAACAAACTGGTGACGTGTTTCCTGCATACGATGAAATTCTGAAGCAAAAAAGCGATGCTATCCTGCAGAAATTACTATTTATTCTGACACCGAAGTTGAACTTATTGCAGTCTCTGCTAAATCATCCGTGCAAAAAACTTATTCAAGTTCAAGAATCAGTTGTTCAAGGTCTTAAAGAAATGGATATCGATATGAGCTTAGTTTGCAAGTGGGAGTTCGATAGATCGTCTGGCCAATCCGAATATAAACAAATATTTGAGAATTTAAAAAAATTGGAAATAGTGTATTTCTAACATCTTTAATGCCTAATAAATCAGTATGCAACGAGCCCAGAAAACTTTGAATCCATCATCTGGCAAAATCCAAGATCTTCATCTCCTCGATTTTGTAGGCCACTTAAATTACAATTCGCCCGCGAAACAATAGAAATGACTATGCAGGAAAAGAAAAGTATACATAAGTACATTTTGACTACATCTCACAATGATTGACGGCAAAAGTTTGCAATGCTCTAGCATCAAATAGTTCAACACAAAAATGTTCTATTTGTGGGACTACATCTAGGGACTTCAATAATATTGATGCTGTTATTCAAAGGTCTGAATGTCTTTTACATTTAGCTTATAAAATGGGCATTTCTATGTGGCAAGCTAGAGGTGCGGAAGATAAGTTAAAAGTTCAAGAATCAAAGAAACTTATTCAGGAACAACTTCGTTCTCAGATAGGGCTAATTGTAGACCAAACGATGAGAGGTTTCGGTAGTTCCAATGATGGAAACACAGCGTGGAGATTCTTGAGGGTGCAGAAATAGTAGCAGAAATAACTAAAATTAATATTAGTATAATTATAAATTTTCATGTAGTATTGCAAACTCTGTCGTAAGGATTTGATATTAATACAGATAAATTTAAAAATATATTCACTAAAAACAGCAAAACTTTTGTATCTTTATATCCTTGTTATGTTATGCCTGTTACCGTGCATAAGGTTTTGATTTACGGATCAGACATAATTAACTCTTATTCCAATAGGGCAATTATCCGAGGAGGCACAAGAAGCTCGGAATAAAGACGAAAAAGTATAAGGAGGATTTCTCCCGAAGACTTCGAAAACTGATGATTTAAAAGATGTAATAAATCGACTTCTTGTGTCCTCGGATCCTTGCATCTCGAGTTTAAGAAAACTACCACAAAAAAGATTACGCCATTGTTTCCTGAGGCACTGGAATTACTTAGACCTCCAAAAAGTGAATGATAGTTCAATCAATTCAAAATAAAGAATTCAATAAATATTACATATTCATATATATCCAATTTCTACGATACAATGATATTTTGTATAATATTTACTAAATATATATACAATGATGGAAAATCTAATGTTATGGAGTTAACACATTTTCGAGCTCTTAACGTAATGTACAGTACAGTAGTGACTGACATTTACTATTTGTTTATTTATTTTTGTAAATGTCCATCACTAAGGTTTTAACACTCGTTTTAACAGTCGAGAGCTCGAAAAAGTGTTGCTAATGGAAACGTTGCGACTGAAAATAGTGGCTTCACTTTAGACCTTCCATAAGCTACGAACTAAAGCTATAATAATTTATTAGGGACACGAAATGCCTAACCAAAGAAAGATATATGATTTTACGATGTACG